>JAVTVY010052397.1:0-27006 GCA_036873755.1 Hanleya hanleyi
ACATCATCGTTATCACCATCATCATCACCATCATCATCATCATCATCATCATCATTCGTAACTTCTCCGTCATCATTATCGTCGTCACAATTACCTTCATCATCCCCATCATAGTCGTCATCATCATAATCATCATCATCGGCGTCAGTAGCGTCGATATCATTTTGATCACCATGCATTAGACGCATATGTCTGACCATACTATCGTGACGAGAGAATGTCTTCTGACAGAACGGACATGAACTCGACATGGTTCCCGGTCAGAGGTCGAATACGGACTGAGGCTAATACTGTACAAATGACCTTATATGACCACACAAACACCCACCACACACACACACACACACACACCACACACACACACACACACACACACACACACACCACACACACACACACACACACGCACACCACCACACACGCACACATAGAGCCATGTATTAAAATATACCGGCGGTATGTACAACCGTACAGTCTTTAATAGAAATTCTCCCATATATATATCAAAGGCCGAATAAATAATAAACCTAGATTATCCAACTGTTTTAGACTAGGAAAATCCAAGAAAGAATGTCGTTTCAGTGTGCACCGGCACGTATCAAAGGAGATCGCTAAAGTGTAATGGACCGTGGCACACGGACAAGGGCAATAGATGTTCGGTAGACTGTGGCAATACGATGTACACGGTTTTAACCCGTACGGTCAGTTACCTATATACGGCATTTGCTCTAATACATTGGGTTGTGTCAGTCTATAGTATATGAAAGACCTTCTCTCAACATACGCTATGATTCGACCAATAGATCTTTTAAGAAACGAGCCGCTTGTTCTTACCTTCGTCAAATGTTTTCTCGTCATCCATTATATACCGAGACAGGAGATCGACCCAATACGTAAAAACGCACCTTCGTGCGTGAGAGGCATATGACCACTGAACTTTTTTGATTGATTGAAATTGTAATTTAAAGACCGCTTCCCCCTTCGGATTTCGTGGCCCATCAACTCAATGTTGTCACGTGCTGTTTTTATTGTTAGCTAACAAAGGAACAGCTAAAAATAGACATTACTGCTAAAAATAGACACCATACCGCCCTAATTACGTCAAAAAACCGGTTAAACCGGTTTGACCAGTTTCTTACGACCAGTTAAACCGGTTTGACCGGTTTCTTACAACCACGCCCTAAATAATTTAAACCGGTTTCTTACGACAGGTTAAACCGGTTTGACCGGTTTCTTACAACCAGTTAAACCGGTTTGACCGGTTTCTTACGACAGGTTAAACCGGTTTGACCGGTTTCTTACGACCAGTTAAACCGGTTTTACCGGTTTCTTACAACCACACCCTAATTACGTCACAAAACCGGTTTGATCGGTTTCTTACAACCAGTTAAACCGGTTCGACCAGTTTCTTACGATCAGTTAAACCGGTTTGACCAGTTTCTTACAACCACGCCCTAAATAATTAAAACCGGTTTCTTACGACAGGTTAAACCGGTTTGACCGGTTTCTTACAACCGGTTAAACCGGTTTTACCGGTTAAACCGGTTTTACCGGTTTCTTACGACCAGTTAAACCGGTTTTACCGGTTTTAAGAAACCGGTTTGACCGGTTTCTTACGACCACGCCCTAATTACGTCACAAAACCGGTTTAACCGGTTTCTTACGACCAGTTAAACCGGTTTTACCGGTTTTAAGTAACCGGTTTTTCCGGTTTCTTGCGACCACGCCCTAATTACGTCATACGATGACGTCACTTTCGTTCTCAATTCTGATTGGTCCACTTCCATCAGGACGCGTCTACTACTTGCGCAGGCGGCGATATACGGGTATATCTCATCCAAATATGGCGTCATATTGAAGCTCTTGGCGTGTCTTTGGATTATGGACGCGGAAATTCTTTAATGGACAAGGGCTGAATATTGAATGACGGATTAGACGTTTTTATTGTAGACTACGAGTGGGTAGACTTGGTTTGGACGTGACGTCATTTTTTACGTCAGCAGTAGTAGAGTAAACGCAAATACGATCGAATTAGGATCGCAGGTGGGACTGAACGGCTACGTAAACCTCAGTGCACTAGCTCGGAGGGCATGTTGACCCTGGAGTGCACCATGGAGCTGGGTACATGGTCGTTGTATGGCAGAGATATTATACGTAAGAATTACATAGGGTCATATTGAAGCTCCTGATGGAACGTCAAGGGAGACAACTTTTTCCGACAGCTGAAGCTATATCCATTCACAATCCATCCGGTTTAGACCGGTTTATAAGGGTTCGAATCAGTTTGAGAGTGAATTATTGACCCAACGCGGTAACGCCCTCAGCATTTGCCTTAACTCATTCAACGGCCGTCTTCACGCATTTACGCACTAACGATGTTGATATACAGACAAACACAAACACACACGCACACACACACACATACGTAGTAGCTCTTAGGGTGTAGTCCAGTCCCTGTTATATACCCTATACCCTATTCCCCATACACAATGATAGCTCCCCATCCCACATGACCCATGCGGACCACGGATGTTCCAACTAGGCCCCACAGTGCCCATGCTCACACGGTCCATTCGGGCCAGAGATGGTCCAACTTGACCCAAAACGTTCGTTATTCCCTTTTCCCATTATTGTCTGTCTGCGCATGCGCATGATGGACGTCATTTCCACGAATCACTAGTTCTGTCTCCCGAGTACTTCAATCTGACACCTCAAACGGCTCATCTGGACCACGAAGGATCCATCTCTACCCCTCCAAAACGTTCACCCGAGTACCCTTTTCCACTATTCCCTCTCTGCGCATGTGCAAATGGACGACATTTCCACAACACACTAGTGCGGTCGGACTCTGCCCCACGAGTGCTTCATTATGTCCCCTCATACGGACCATTCGGACAAGGGATGGTCCACCTCCACCCCAGTACGTTCACCCAAGTGCCAATTTCCACTATTATCTCTCTGCGCATGGGCAGACGGACGGCATTTCCACTACACTCTAGTTCAGTCGGACTCTGCCCCACGAGTGCTTCAATATGACACCCCGTACAACTCATTCGGTCCACCCCGACCCAAAAACGTCTATTCGAATGC
Source organism: Hanleya hanleyi (assembly GCA_036873755.1). Classification (NCBI taxonomy): domain Eukaryota; kingdom Metazoa; phylum Mollusca; class Polyplacophora; order Lepidopleurida; family Hanleyidae; genus Hanleya; species Hanleya hanleyi. Next base: position 3,091 of record JAVTVY010052397.1, read on the forward strand.
CCTTTTTCTACTGCACATGCGCAGATCGAAGGCAATTGCGTGACACACCAGTCCAGTCGCACTCTCTCCAGCGAATGCTTCAATATGATACCTCACGCGACCATTCGGACCACAGATGGTCCACCTAGACCCCAAAAAGTCCACCCCAGTTGTACTTTTGTACTACGCTTGCGCAGTCAAAACTTTTCAGCAAAAATCAACCCATGGCCTCGATCCCCCTCCCATGATATTCTACAGCGACAATTCGTACTGTACACCACAAAAAAATGTCCATGATTGAGTTCCTCATTGGGCCTATTAAGCTGGACATATGTCGGGAACCCGCCCTCTAGTACCGGAGGTATATTATGATATATTCAACCTTTCCTATTATGTGCGGACTCGTGGGCAAGTGGTCTAGGTTCTCGTCAGATTATTGAAGTTGAGCAACGTTGAACCCGGTCAAAACTTGGAAGGGTGACCGAGTGCTGTTCTCTGGCTGCAAGTATGGATATGTATGGGCTATCTCTAGCTTACCCGAAGATTCCTAGTGATTCAGACGAAGTGACTGGGGAATGACGTGAGTGGGAAGCCACATGGACGGGGGACTTATCCGCGGAGGTTTGAACCGGAAGCCCCGTGACCGGAAGTGACCTTTGACCCGGAAGTGACATTTGATCGTGATGTGACCTTTGACCAGGACGTGACGTCACTCCCTCCCCCAATTCCTTCCTCACGCCAACCCCTTCAAAAATACTACTACTCGCATCTCAAGGTTCGCCAGTCAACCCAATTTTACTTTGGCTCGGGGTCGCAGGGCCGAATATAAACGGCTGTATCTGAATATATATAGATTTTCTGATATAATCCAATAGAAAAATTATTTAATCATCACTAGAAGATAAAGATCTACTTGAAAAGTATATGTAATTATATTAGCATGGGCGTCGCTAGGATTTTTCAAGGGGGGGTCGACTATCATAGCACTTTAGGCGAGGGTCTAGGGGCCGCCTAGGTCCCGGAAGCTCCGGGGTCCTAGATCGCCGGAGATGCGTTCTAAGCGTTTTCTCGGAATTAAATCTGAACATAATGTATGCAGATTTAGGGTTATATTATACAGCTTTTTGGACCTTAGATGGCATGAGACGCATTCTGAGCGATTTCCAACAATTAAACTAACACATCATTTGTCAAATATCAGTATTATATTTTATTCTCTTGTCATCTTGAAAACACAATAATAATGCTTTGGGCCGATATACCTCGTATAGGCTAACCCAGTGTCGCCGGAACGTAATTGAAAGTGGGGGACCCACTATGACAGCCCAACAGGCGGGGGTCCAGGGGCCGCCTAGATTGCCGGAGATGCGTTCTGAACGTTTTCCCGGAAATAAAACTGATCATACTGCATGCACATTTATGATTCTATTTTCACGATTTTTTGCAATTATAAGCATGCATCGATATTGAAAACATCGCACCTCATGCCTGCATCCATTTGACGTTCTAGTTGTATTTAAAACATACAAAACGATGACTTTTAGTTCTTGGGAGGGAAACCAATATGCCTACCAATACGATTCATTCACGCAAAGATAAAACAAGGAAATCCTCACAGACCAACAGGCTTAGGCCCCGGAAGCTCCGAAGTTCCAGATCTCCAGAGATGTGTTCTGAGCGTTTTCCCAGAAATAAATTCGAACATAATATATGCCGATTTATGGTTCGCATTTATAGGACTCATCGATATTGAAAAAATCATACTTCATGCCCGCGAATCCATTTGACTTTCTAGTTATATTTAACACATTAAAAAGAAAACACATAAAAAGGCGATGAACTCATGGAACATTAGAACAAATATGAGAGCCATTCATTTACACAAAGCTAAAATGAGCGATTCGCACAACCTGACAGGCGAGGGTCCAGGGGCCGCCTAGGCCCCGGAAGCTCCGGGGTCTCCGGTTGCCGAAGATGCGTTTTACGCGTTTTCTCGGAACAAATCTGAACACAATGTATATAGATTTTGGTTCTATTTTCACATTTGTTTCGCAAAACCCCGCATCGATATTGAGGAATATACTCCATTTGACTTCCTGGTTTGACACAAACAAAACAGGCCTATAACACACCACTACACGTCCTGGCACTCTATCTGTAATTTTTATGTTGGGACATGGTCAGTTAGGGATGCTGAAAAGTGGGGGGCCCAAAGATATTCGCCCCCCCCCGCCCCCCCTTCCCACTAAATCAAAAGTGGGCGGCATTTTTTATTTCTCTCTTTTCCCTTTTGCTTTTTTGTTTTGTTTTTATTTTCGTTTTCTCTGTTTTTGTTTTGTTTTGTTTTTTTGCTTTCCCTTCTGTTTTGTTTTTTTGCGCGTCCAAGGGGGGGTCGTTCGCACCTGACGACCCCCCCTAGCGACGCCCCTGATTAGTACATATATGAACAATTAATTACGCCGAAATACTTTTAGTGAGTGAAATTCAGTTGAAATTTGCAGGTAGCTTACACGTACAAGACTTCCTTAATATGTTGTACCATTGACTGAAAACAGAGATATGGTGAAAATTACACAGACATTGTAACCGAATATCACACCGCAAAAAAGGCGATGCTATTATTTCGATTCAATGTAAAAACAATATATATATTTCCACTTCTCCTCTTCCAACCCAACATGTAATTTATTTTTGTGTTTTTATTAGATAAAAACTGAAGAAAAAACTGCCTTTATGTATGGTAAAATATTTCAAGCAAAAAACACTATACAATACAGCATGGTGAGCAATTACTAAATCTCTCAGCTATTTGAGTTGGGACACTATTCAGTATATCAGATGGGTGCCGTGGTTAATGTAAACAATCTAGACTCAAATTGTTGAACCTCCTCTTTGTTGAAGCTGAAGTGGCCGAGTGGTTTGGAGCGCCTGGCTTTATTTTTGGCGATTTGGTGCCACACTCTGAGGCCCTTCCCCAAAAGTGTCATCCAAATATAATTTTGATGTATATGTTGCCAACTTTCTAAATTACATTAGTATATACATACCCATGTCCGCGATCAGTTGTTGAAATCATCCTATTTTTCGGAATATGCTGAATCCGCATTTGAACACTACTCATTAGTTTACGCCAGAAGCGGCGGTCAATCTGATTAAAACTCAGATTTAATAACCGCTCCTCTATCGAACATGTCGCTAATTAAGATCTGGGACAGTCTGTATCTTAAATCTGTCGCGCATGTCAGACTGTCGACCAATCACAGTCCAACTTCAGCGGGGGAATAGTTGCCTATCCGAGCAAATAATAATCTTCGGGGATTGCTCATGGAGAGCAAGAACTTCGTCAGCTACCTGGGTTGGATTTTTCTGCGCCTCGTTCACTTCAGAAATAATCGAATAGGCACCTATTCGCCCGTTGAAGTTGGACTGTGATTGGTCGTCAGTCTGACATGCGCGACAGATTTAAGATACAGACTGTCCCAGATCTTAATGAGCGACATGTCCGATAGAGGAGCGGTTATTAATTCTGAGCTATAATCAGATTGAAGCGGCGGTATACTACCGATAACACGTCAGTGCACAGAATTAATATTTTATTCGAAATTTATATCAGGAAATTTCGATTAAGAGAGCCTCATACTCTCTAGTATTTTTATACGCTGCAATTCCTGTATTGTTCCGGTAATAGTTCGAACTTGTATGTATACACACCAATGCCTCCCCCCCTCCCCGTCCGTGAAAGATATGTACACATCTATATGGTAGGAGCGATGTTTGTCTTCACCGTAAATTGGGTGATAGTGTACCGCTATTGTAGCATTACACTGAAAACGTTGTCATCACTTTAGTAGCATACACTGGTGTGCACAATAATTATCGGAGCAGGGAAATTTGATGCGAATGTCATTATCATATTTTCTGTTGCAGAAATTTGACATACCAACGATATGATAAAATAACATATGGCAACCATATATGATGATACTAGCAGCTAGCACGGCGAAATTGTTATCACATACTCCAAACACAAAGACGTTCATTTGGGTTCTATCTGCTTACATCCGACAAATATTGAACAAAACAGGACAAAACTTTCCTCAGGCTATTTACCTAGAAGGTTAGTATCTCCACCGAACGAACACAGGATAAACTTAACTAAGAAGCTAAATATAAGGGACCAAGTCGTGGCAGGGACTAATTATCGAATTATCGGATTACTGGAGTGACACATGCTCAAATTTATCACAGAAACTACTACGCGTATAACCTGAGAGACGCGGTCGGGGAAACAGATGCCTATCGGATTACCTGAGCAGAGTACATGAGTTACAGATATTGTGCAACACGGTGACCTTATATCCAGTCACGGAAGTCATAGCAACCACATCAAGGGGGTCCGTTTTCCACAATGAAATCTGAGTATCCATTATGTAAACAATAACGTGTTTCTACCATGAAGTTAGAAAGTTTTAGCTCTGATCCGCTCCCGGACCCCACAACACCCATACTAAGCCAAGTATGGTTTAAATTAAACAAAACACGATTCGATAAAGCACGATGTTTACATTGCAGAGGTTTGTGAATCACCAGACAGTGCATTCTGTTGGGCCGTACCTTTAACTCGTTGTACCGAGGCGGGTGCGAATTTTGAAATTGACTGCCCCCTTAGGTGCGGGCTGTGTCGGAGGTATAGTTTTATTCACTCTCAGAGTGGAATCTCATTTTATAGAAATATGATGTGAACTTGACGTTGCATTGCACATCTCTGACAATGTCTCTTTCGACCGACCACCACTCGATCTGCCAGGATGATCACATCTTGGTCAGTTTCAGCCCTCTGATACAGGTTTCAGTATCAGCCATCTAATACAGGCTGATACCTGGGCTGATATCAATACAACAATAATGTGATAACCGATGGTTCCGGGTAAGAGGTATATAGGCTTCAGATATATATTAATGCGCATGTTAATGACCAGATTGGGGAGTAAATACATTGTCAGAAGCAAATCAACACAAGTTCATTGTCCATTATAATTGTGTGTTTTGAAGCTTGTCAATATCAGCAGTTAGCTCTGCATAAATTTTCTTCTTTGCAGCATGTATAACAAAATGAATACCATTACTCTGTGCTCTTAAGTTCATATAAAACCCCACTATAGTTGTTTCGTGTACCTGGATTCAATCCCATAAGGTGATATAATGCATTCGCGTTAACTCGGATAAATGCCAATAGTTCCGTATACGGTCATATGGGTGTGTGCGGTGCAACATTCGGAAAATTTACTGTGCCTGGGATAAAAGCGACGCCTCAATGACCTGTGTTCGCTTGAAAACGAATACATTATACCGTCACCCTATGGGATTGAGGCCCTTTACTTGAAACATCAGTTGTTATAGTGGAGTTTTATATGGAAAGAATTATAAAGTTATTTCAAGCGTGATATATTATCAATATCACGAACTAATGGTGGTCATTTTGATGAGTTCAGAAAATTTATGCAGAGTTATTGATTTCTGGACATGCTCCAAAGTAGACAGAAGTTGAGGAGCACTATCGAAATCTTTCTAGAAGTAGGTCTATTTGGAAGGGGGACTTTGGATGGGATCGCAGGATTGGAGTCGGCGACACGGCACCACCCTGAGTGGGTGGCCTCGGGTCGTCTACAGGTAGGAGGCTATTTTCTGCGCCGAGTAAGCGACGGGCCATTTTGTTGCACAGGTGGCCTCCGGACGTCCAAAGATAGGAGCTATTTTCGGCACGACGGGCTTTGTTAGTGCCGATCAAAGAATCGTCCTCTGGACGACCCCCGCCACCTACTCGACTAGGTGGGCTTCCGGAGACTTCTTCCAAAGTCTCCGTGACAAACAAACCCATTTCTAGAACGCTTCCACCAGGGCTTCTCAACTACTGTAGACGACTAATTAAGATTCTTGCTAATTAATATTCTGCTTTTGCTAGTAAAAATTGTACAGGCAACAAATTTAAGAACTGCTTCGCTTTGCTAATATATAGATTGATCTATATTTAAATCCTACCCACTCACTAACTCACACACTCACTCTAGTGATATGAATGATGATGTCTACTGTTTGAAATGCTAGTGTGAATGAGGATGTTGGCATTAGAATTTTCGCGAGCCACTCGGAAGTTAGTTTGATAATGCAATATCTTGTTCACTCCAGCGTAAATGCGTATGGTATTTCAGTCCAAATGATGATAATTTCTCCTAGAACAAAAATGTTGCTAGCACCCGTAAAACAGTTGGCCATATATGGTATGCTTCTTGGAAGCAACACGCTTATGTTCACGGTGTGAGCAAGAATAGAGTCACCAGAAAGATCTTGAGAGCAGAGATTTTGAAAACGTCAGAACAGATTACCACTACCTAATGACTGCTGAACGAACATATCTATCGGAACAATAAGTTTACCATGCTTATGTGTATATTATCAACCACTTTTATTGTTAGTTTTGATATAGAGCCTTTTACATCATTTCCAATGTACCTTTGTAGCGAAGATGTTGATAGCACGGAAGATTGGGAGCGGTTTTGATGGCATGAAAGCAGTGGCAACTCTGGAATCTCGAGACTTTAAAGACTTCGGATGTGGACCGTTTATCGCTGATGACCCGACCTGTCCCTCGTATATTGAATAAAACACTCAGATTTTATGAGAAATGTATTCAGTGCCTTATTGTATTTATTTGTCACGTGGTTTACATAAGAATAATGAGGCTGAGCCAGCCTATAGACAGCTACAAACGTTAACCGACTCAGTCACGGTTCCATTGAACGACAGCCGACTCAGTCACGGTTCCATTGAACGACAGCCGACTCAGTTACGGTTCCACTGAACGCTAGCCAGAAGTGTGAGAGACTCGTATTACTACCACCATAGAATAAGAGTAACATGGTATTCAATCTCACTGAATCGGCAAGATGACAGAACTAAAGAAAGTTTCTATATCCTGAGAGAAGAAAATGACTTGATCAAGATCTGGGCATAAATATATTGCCACGTATTTTAAAATCTAAATCAGAATCAAGACAAGAGGAAAATAACATTTTCTAGCGACTTGATTTTTTATATTCCAGTAGTATAGAAAGGATAACTCTATTTTAAGAGGATGCAATATGAAGAGAAGGTGGAATTAGTGCTGAGATGACCTGGGATCCTTTGGTTAACCTTCAATCCTCGAGGTCACTTCACGTCACGTGTGGATGATAAAATCCAATTTTGCATCGCTAACTTGACCCGAATACTAGGACATTATTTTAGCCTGGGATGTTGGGGTTCTCTCGAGTTTGGCCTATACAATATGACTGGCTTGATATTAGTCGGTAACGTCATGGTACGGATGCGCAATCGCCCGGTACATCTGTCGAAAGTTGGACTATATGTGATCCAAATGTGTCGTGCGTGGTGTCGTATTGAAGCTCTAGCTGGATAGAATAAGACTGGTATGGTGAGGTGGATCTGTGACGTCATGAGTAGTAGAGAAAGCACAAAAACTGTAGGAGGGGGCTACTCCTCTACACTAGCCCATAGGAGTGGGTATAGTGATATTGAAGCTCTTGTTTTTATTATATTTTTGTTCAGGTTAGGAAATACACCAAATAATGATTTATACACCCTGATGGGTATAGCAAATGTTTGATTGACACCCATATCTTGTTAACTGTTTGTGGTACAACAAAAAGTATTTTATATATCACAATTATCCTTCTTGTAAGACTGTCTTGAATAATTTCCGTCTATCATCAAAACTTTCATAATTGCTATTACAACAATACCACTTCTTCGGGTCATAGTAATTGAGTAGTAGGTTTTTGAAGGCTATAATATTAGGATGTTTCTGTTTCCATTTACAAGAGTGTTTCAGACTTTTTGCTATAAAAGAAGAGCATTTGTTATCGTGTCTGTTCCCTGCCTGTCTCCAAATAGTATAAACCTACTCGTTATGTTAATTACAGCAAGGATGTGCGAAGCTAATCAGCTAATTGGGCCCCCAAATTGTTGATAACCGCAAAAGAAAAGAAAATGTGTTCTAATGTTCCAGTTTCCGCCTAGTGAAAATCACATCAATCCCATCAATCTGAATTTGTTATTATTCACTGTTATTATTTTGAAAAAGGAAATTGTATAGAGAATTCAATTCAGTAGCCTATATTGCAGCCACTACAAATACGTGTCTGTTGTATAAGTTAAGACCATTCTGTGTATAATTCTCCAATCATTTGTGGGCACCACAATAATTTTCTCCCAAGATTTTTATATTTCCGAGTAATCACCATTGTACAAAACGGTTTACATGTTCATAAATAACTCTTGGCAGCTTTGAAAACTCCAAGTTTCTTTTCCCCAATGTCCTAATAATTCTTCAATTTCACTGTAACTTGTTTTCATAATTTATTTCCGTCTTGACAAGCTTTTTGCTTCCCAGCCAGATAGATTTACTTTTATTAATATTCATTCGAAGACCCGATAATCTATAAGATGTTTTCACAATGTAAATACAATTCTTAAGAATATGTTTTCTCCCATTCAAAGGATCGTTCCATCGTCTGAAAATTTATTTATTTTATATCCTGTATCTCCAACTAAAATTCCCTTTATCTCATTAATATTTCTAATTTGTATAGCTAATATTTCGGCACATAATATGAAGAGATATGGCGGTAACGGATCACTCTGACTACCACCTCTGCTCACTTTGACAAAAATCGTCAAAAACCCACGCTGTGTGACGGCTGATGTTGTGTTAGGTGGATGGTATGTATCCATTTCTGCATCGAAGGTTCACAATTAAATAAAAATAATGTTCGTTGTAGGAAACGTCAATATATATCATCGAATGATTTTTCTAAATTTATCAGTCACGCAGCCGGGTAGTTTAATCGTAGAATAACCTAATGTTATCCCAATATATATATATATATTTTTAATGCAGCCTTTGTGGTTTTCGTAATTTTTTTTACTTTTTTACTTCTTATGCTATACATGCTTAAGCAATTTTTTACTGGAAATTTAGTCAAGTGATGGGCCTCCATTTTTTATTGTACTTGTATTATCTCCGTTCGCTTCTCGACTAGAAAACCATAGTTGATTGCTTTTCCATAGAACGTGTCCTAACTTTTTGAAGAACTTGAAAAATTCAGCGATAAATCCATCAGGCCCTAGACTCTTTTCTTTATTCAATTTTTAATCGCTACATCTGATTTCTTCGACATTTAATTGTCCTTCCAAATTATCTGATCCGTAATTCGTTAATTTTCGGTAGTCTCCTAACACGCTAAATCTATTGTCGCTTCTATTTACTTGCATACAAATCTTTGTATATGTATTCGAATTCTTCTCCTATTCCCATTTACGTAGTGATTATTGTATAATCTTTTTCTATACGTCGAATGTTGAATTTGTCTTTTCAGTCCGCAAAAATATTTAGCTTGTTTCTCTCCGTGTTGCAACTATCTCGCTTTTCACCATAACATAATGCCATTATTTTTTCTTTTCTACTCTCTTCTAACTGTTCCGTCAGAGCATGGTATTCTGGTTTTAGATTAATTTCTCATTTTTGCACCTGCCTTTCTAGATTTCTATTTTTCAACCAACTGTTTCTCGTTAATCATTCTCATCTTTTTTTCTATCTCGAGAAATACTCGAGTGTTGACCCTGGGATTTTCACCAACAGCGTATCAAAAAATAATTGATGCAAATAATCTAATGCATCGTACTTGATTTTTTCTGTGCTGTATACCTGTAATTCAGATTCGCTTCACTGACTTATCACCCGATTGAACGTGTTCTTTGAGGAGTAAATTATTGAATTTTCATATCCTCCGCCCCTTTTCCTTTTTTTTTTTTTGGTCTAGTCAACCTTGCATGAAAGGTCTTCTCTGTCTCCATGTAAACATTTTTTATCGCTATATATAATTCGAAAAGATTTACATTTGTCGTTTGGATGACGCCGTATACATTTTCTCCAGTCTTAGGGTTGTTATTCTCTAGTTTGGGATTAATAACCATATTCCAATTCGCACATATGATATAAAAGTCATCCTCGATTTTCATGTAAAGTTGCTGTGTTTTTATCATAAAGTTGTGGTGTGTCACGATTAGGAAAATTCTACTTTTTTATTAAACTTTTTGTAAAACAGGATGAGCACAACAGGTGACCCGCACCTATAACTAAGTACCCTTATATCATACAGCATACATACACACACTTAACAATATAAAAAAGTATACGTAAATTTCAAATTCAGTGATAACAAACTTGAGAACTATAACCAAATGTATGTATTGTGAGCTCCGTGATGAGGTACGATTAATAAAATATGTCTAATATAAATGCGAGCAAACTGTTGCACTGCTGATTCAATTTAAAAAATATACTAATAGGTATACTATTCGAGAACGTGGACTGTGGCGTTCATTAGCGCAAGTTTATATCTAAATGAGAGGAGTTTTAATTGGATAAATCGGTCCTTGTACTCAATACCCCGGCTCTCATGTAATTGGTTGCTCTCCTCTTTACTCATTCAAGACACAGTAAAGACTTCTTGGTACAAACTGCCCAAGACGGATTTGACTATTCTATAACGCTCCTACCGAGCGATTTATTCAAAAGAAGTTTAGACTTGGTTGAACAAGACTGAACGCATGCCCTCTGGATTAGCCCGAGCAGTATTGAAGGCCATGTCCCACAAAATACTCCAGTTCAGTAGCTCGTCGATATCAGTTTGGAGTTGCACGCAGTCGGTTGTTTCTTTAATACAATTTGAATCATTTGTGGATAGAGCTACCTTTGTGTCATTGCTCACACAGTCCGGCATATCATTTACATGCAGTAAAAACAATAGCGGTCCCGAGATGGAACCTTGGGGGACACCAGACTGAATATGTGTCCGTGTGGAAAATAGGCACCATCAACTAGAACTCTTTGCCTTCTATTCGCCAAATATGACATGAACGATTTAGTTATTTTCCGTGGAAACCGTTCATTTGACTTTTGTGGAGAAGCAAATCATTTAGAATCAAAATCCTCACCACAATCCAAATATAAAATATTATCTTGTCCCGATCGATCCAAAATTTAACCTACTTCATGAAAAATTTGTGCAAGCTGAGTTGTAATTCGTCGGTAAATAAGCTTATTGAAGCTTTTGTTGGATCATGACCATCGTAGGGTCGGGGATAAATGCATGCACACTCGTCCAGGGAGTCGTATAGATGGGGAAACATGCTATAATCCACTAGCATAGCCATCCTCGATGCCCGGACCATCGACCACGAGAGAATACGACTATGGCGTTTCAGTATGACAGTGGCGGACTCCATCAAAGTGCTGTCCGTGACCCTGTGGCAATAACAGCCATACCAACACGACTAAAACGGGTCTATCCGTCATGTATGATACATCAACCCCTTACCACATGGGGAGTACGTTTGGGGAACCATTCAACCAAGTATTGAAAATGGGCAAGTATATTGCACGCACACTGTACCCGATTGACGGTATCATAATGACGGACTTAGGCTAAAAGGGTTACGTCATACCCAAGCTGGATATCCGCCCTGGGTATGATTATAGTCGTTGTGTGTCAGTATTCTGGTCCCATTTTGAGAAAAAATGTTCTTAAATTATGCGTTATATCAAACGCTGTCAAAGAATGGGGTGGTCGGTCATTTTGGTGATGAAAAACGTGCTATTGGTCACCATCTCCATGATCGACTGGGTGTGGGGGCGTTGCTTCTGGGCCAATTCCAATGTATTCAGGGTGTCGATCTGTATGAGAACTATCTCCAACAACACACGGTAGGATATTAATACGGTACAGCTGTTGATCGGTCTCTTTATGGCGTAATAGGTGGGTGGTTCGTTCGCATCGATGCTGGCCTTTACGGGCTTTTTCAACTTTGGGCGTGCATGGATTGCTGCAACTGACTTAGGCGTTTGAATCGCTGTCCCTATTCCTCGCATTTTTTCTTCTTTGCCGCTGATGGATGGAGTGCACGATCGGCGCCCCAGGCGCAGACATGACTGAAATTTGTCCATATCGTACAGCTATACTGGGTGGTAGCATCGTAGCTGACAGATTCATGGTGCCGTAATACATTCATGCATTGGAATGACTGTGTACATACCGTACAGTCAGACTGGATGATAGGGTCGTGGATGGCAGACTCATAACGACGTAAATCATCCAGACGTCAAAATAACTTTCAGCAGGGCAGTCAGGTCTGGATGAATCGGTGACCACGTACTCTTGGGTCAACTAAACAGCAGCCCTATGTCGGCCAGGTCGATGCATCGCGTCTGTGTTGTGAACGCAGACAGCAAACAAACACCTTTCAAAGAAGATGCGTGTTCACGGATCGTTCTCCAGCACTGTTGAGATCTGGTCATTTTCGATGTTAGATGGAATAGTCTCAGAGACCGTTTCGACTCTTGTCTACTTGAATGATGTTCTCGATTTCGGCTTAACAAATCTCATGGATGGTGCTGCGATGGGTGTCCCAAAGTGGATTTCCAGTCGCAAGTTTTCTTTCTTGACGAGGCTCAGCAGATGGGCGTTGTGTAATGTCGGAATGAAGTCGAAGCAGACCGTCTACCCTTCAAAATCAGGTGTCCTCATCAGTGCGATTCCCCTCGGCCTCATCGATTTGACCAGGCGCCGCAAAGAGATCCTGTTCACTGCGTTGTCTAAAGTTCGATTGTGCTGAAATCCGCTGTCCGTCCATACGCAGGGCTACAAAGTTGATGTTGAAATGTAGAACTGGTTGTCCGCATACCGTTCGTTAAAACTGGTGTTCCCCCGGCAGGGTATGGTCAGTCGCTTGGGAAGATTCTCAGAAATAAATTGCCTTGGTTGTTGACCACACTGCGTTAAATTGGCAGGTTTCCAATTCCGGAAACCCGCCGGAAACCTATTGGAAAATGTAGCGACACAGTTTCCAATAGGTTCCGACGGGTTTCCGTAATTGGAAACTTGATCATTTCACGCAGTGTCAGTTTCTTATCCGGGAGGAAAAACACTTCGGTTTGCACACGTCGGATGATGTATTGGGCTGTTTTTGCCTCAATGCTGGCTGTTAACTGCACACCAGGATTCTGTTTCGCTTTGTGGACATACCAGGCTGCCTCTTGGATGAAGATCTAATAACCGGGCGCTCCGTCGGTACCCAGTGCAGCAAAAGCCGGAGTCGCACGAGTTTAATGGGCACACCGTTCAAGAAGTAGCGGCCTCGCATGATAAGATCTACATATAGACGTCCCATGCGCTCCACCGATCGACTACTCCCTATGAAATCCCTCCATGTGCAGTGCCCTGGGGTGTTCTGGTAGAACAATGTTTCCGTCAACTTTTTGGATTTTTGGATTTTCGGTCGTAAATATATAACGTTTCGATGTAGGGCTACGTGTTGTACGCGGCACCGATGAATTCGATAGGACCCAACTCTGTGATACTGGAGAGACGCAGACGCTCCACCTATTGATCCTCTACGGCGTTGGTCTGGGTCCTTGGTAGGGCCACAATCGAATTCGCTGTTGGTTGAGAGGCTCGAATCTGGATGGCTGAAGGCCATATTCCCCAAAGATGTCGCTTGGTGGGAGATTGGCTGGAGCGAGGTCTCGGAGGTCAGGTATTTTATTTCCCATGGATCGCTCTACTTGGGCGACTAAGATGCCTGCCGCTTTTTTGACTGGGCGATTGACTGCCTCTCGTATAAGGACAGAGATGAATGCATCACCCAGGGCGTGCAGACCAGTAGTAGGGAAAGGGTGAATCTCTTATCATTGAGTGTGAGTGTTGACTTCAGGTGGAGCCACGCGGTGTTGACGTCACTTCCCGGTCAAGGGTCTTTCTACTTAAGGTCACTTATCACGGTTGATAAGTCCCCGTCAATGTGAATTGGATTCCCAATCACGTCAATGTTAATTGGGCAGTCGCTTCGCCTGAATCACTTGGAATCTTTGGGAATGTCGGTAATCTCCCGGACTCACCCTCACCCTCAGTGATACAAGATTTTCTCTTTCCCTATTGCTCTGATCACTCCGGAGAGCTTGTTTTTCGCCGGCTTTGGCACCACGCGTTACAAGCGGAAGATAAATTTTTGACTATGCTTTCCAGCATGTTGCTAAGTTTGTGGCCCCGTTGAATGCATTTGCCGCTAAAGATGGTGAGGCCATCCCCAACTTGTTTAGTGTAATAGTCCGCATAGCTAACTGTGTGCAGCGCACTTGCGGAGTCCTTCACCACGTCAAGTTCGGCGATCGGACCTGGCGATAACTAAGTGTCAGCACCAAATTCCCTCGTTAGGATGCGATCGATCGTCCGGTGTCGTCCCGTGTGTCGATTTTGATGATACCCATGTCGGTCTGTCGGACTGGTAGATAGAGTACATGTACGTCCTTAAAGTTTTGCATCACTTGGCCTCCGAATTGTCCTTTCACGAGGCTGACGCGTGGCCGGGCGAAATTGCTATCCTCGTCGATGTGTGCATCGAGGTCCATTATGATTTTGATCCGCTCGAAGGCATTCTCGACGTAGCTCCAGAGGATAATTTCAGCAGCTGCTACAACGTAGAGTTAACGATAAAGATCACACTAGTCTCCAGGATCTACTGGAACTTTGGCTGTGTTCGTTGTACGTGATTTCCATCTCATTGATGAACTACAGAGGTTTCGTCCTATTGGGCTGTTTATGGGCTCTCGTTCGATTCGACATCTGTCCAGGCAAGGCCGTCGCCATGAACGCGGCGAGTGTATGGTATTGACCTTCAGGATTTGTAGAGTTATGGGTCTTACTTTCATATAAGGTTTCGTACAATACCGGTGAGATGACTAAGAATGTCATGGAGATTAGTGTCCCTCATATCTTTTTTCTATAACAACTATATAACATGTACAAGGACGGACATTTATCCTTAATTTGGAGAAGAATGTCCTAGCTGAGATAGAGGATAGGAGCCGAACGCTTCGGCCACGGACATTCTAAGCCGCCATACCAGAACATGTCCTCAAAATTTCTTTTCCATTTAAGATTACCAAGGATTTTGTCGTTATTTTCAAAATTTTCCTGATAGTATGACCAATAACATTTTTTCATAAGGTATTACCTAACTGAAAATTATTTCAAAAAGATGATTATGAGAAACATTTAATCTGCGTGCCGGTCTCATTTGAATTATTTCTTTTTTCCTGAAAGGCGAGATTTTATATACCAATTTTTTTTTCAGAAATGTTTTGAAACAAGTCTGAAAGCAGATGTATGAAAATTCAAATTGTTAACAGTTGGTTATTTATTTCAAGATAACTGATGTATGGTAGCAACCAAGACAGTGTTTGCTGTACGAGTTCGTGTTTCGGCCCTTAATACCTGATACGTGCTTATGCACGAATTTGGTGTTAATGCTCGCAGTGTATTTCTCATACCTGACACAATCGTGCTTATGCACGAATTTGGTGTTAATGCTCGCAGTGTATTTCTCATAGTGTCGCCACACAATCGTCTCACAGTATCTTCAGAGACTTGCGAATAGGGAGACAAGCTCAACTGATCGCTGATTCGCCAATATCGGGCCTTTCGTTGATCATGCGTAGTTTGTAACTTCCGTGTAAACGAAAACAAGTGCTTGCCCTGGATTTGGCATCGCATAGTTACAGTGCTGTTCTCGTATACTGTTGTCTTGCATGATTTTCTGTTGGTTTAGGAAGGCTGTTCTAATAATCCTGTCAGATCGCGTGTTATCTAAATATGATCCAGGCTCATTATTGCTTTTAATTCTTTGATTCGGGTTCTCTGCTTTCACAAACAAAGCCATAAACTCACTGATACAGGGCGGAGATATACAAGTAGATAACAAAACCACACATTCCCAGATACGAGCCGGAGATGTACATGTTGATAGAACAGCCACACATTCACAGATACAAGCCGGAGATATACATGTCGATAGAAAAGCCACGCACTCACAGATGCAAACCGGAGATATACATGTAGATAATAAAGTCACACTTTCACAGATGCAAACCGGAGATATACATGTAGATAACAAAGCCACACACTCACAGATACAAGCCGGAGATATACACGTAGATAACAAAGCCACACACTCACAGATACAAGCCGGAGATATACATGTAGATAACAAAGCCACACACTCACAGATACAAGCCGGAGATGTACATGTAGATAACGAAGCCACACACTCACAGATACAAGCCGGAGATATACATGTAGATAACAAAGCCACACACTCACAGATACAAGCCGGAAATATACATGTAGATAACAAAGCCACACACTCACAGATACAAGCCGGAGATATACATGTAGATAACAAAGCCACACACTCACAGATACAAGCCGAAGATGTACATGTAGATAACAAAGCCACACACTCACAGATACAAGCCGGAGATATACATGTAGATAACAAAGCCACACACTCACAGATACAAGCCGGAGATATACATGTAGATAACAAAGCCACACACTCACAGATACAAGCCGGAGATATACATGTAGATAACAAAGCCACACACACACAGATACAAGCCGGAGATATACATGTAGATAGCAAAGCCACACTTTCACAGATACAAGCCGGAGATATACATGTAGATAACAAAGCCACACACTCACAGATACAAACTGGAGATATACATGTAGATAACAAAGCCACACACACACAGATACAGACTGCAGATATAGATAACACAGCTACACACTCACAGATACAGACTGGAGATATAGATAACAAAGCCACACACACACAGATACATACTGGAGATATAGATAACACAGCCACACACTCACACATACAGACTGGAGATATAGATAACAAAACCACACAGTCACAGATACAGACTGGATATTTAGATAACAAAGCCACACACACACAGATACAGACTGGACATATAGATAACAAAGTCACACACTCACAGATACAGACTGAAGATATAGATAACAAAACCACACAGTCACAGATACAGACTGGATATATAGATAACAAAGCCACACACACACAGATACAGACTGGAGATATAGATAACAAAACCACACAGTCACAGATACAGACTGGATATTTAGATAACAAAGCCACACACACACAGATACAGACTGGAGATATAGATAACAAACCCACACACACACAGATACAGACTGGAGATATAGATAACACAGCCACACACTCACAGATACAGACTGGATATATAGAGAACAAAGCCACATAAAAAGTCTGAATAAGGCATTTCAGTTATGAACCCGGAAGATCTTGATGGACGATGACTGTCAACTGAATGGCGGATCTGACAATTATACGACATACAGTCCATGACAACTCGCATCTCATCTCCAGGCTACGTTTTTATGACTAATTATGCTGTTTTGTATGGTTTGGTTTATCATCAATTAAAATCAAATTTATGCACATGGTATATGATCTGCTACCGTGGAAAACAAACAGATTCATGTCTCATATGCCAAAAGGTATATCAGATTGATCCTACACAGGTGTATTATTCGTTTGATGACAAAAGAAAAGCATGGCATCAGCTTGCAGGAAATAATGGTTTCTTAGATTTGACCAAATTTTACTTGATAATATCTGTATAGAAATACCCCAAGGGAATGCGAAATAGTAATGATATTGCTTGTTGTATGCAGGTGATCCATGAGAGACTTGTAGTGAATCGCATCTCCAAATCAAATATATCGACAAGATCAAAGGTTTGCTGTTTGTTAAATATCATCTATTGCTCCGATTGTCAGTGCATTTATAAGCTGATCTACCTCGTGTATACCATTCAGAAGACACCAGTTGTGGAACAGAAAACTTGGACCATCGACACCCTCATCTCGTCCTCTGGCTGAAACAGAATGTACGGTTTGTTTGATGACTTTTTTCACTTTTTTTGTCATAATTCTACGGACCTACAGTATGCAAAACTTAATACATGCTTTCAGATATTGAAAATAAGTTTTCTAGAATGGTGTAGATATATCAGTCTAGGTTAACGTAAATTATAGATTACAGCATGAGGATCAAACCAGTATAGTTTTCAGGTTCGACGATCAAATAGTTTGGACGAAACGAATAGCTGCAACTGCGAGGCAGGACGAGGTACTAAAGAAACCGTACCAGTCAGGTTTCAATTCAAAATGAACGTTGTTTCAAGATTTCAACTAACCCCACAAGTAAACCACCTCAATATATGGCTGATCAATCCATGTACTATTTGCATACCACTATTTGCCACCATATGTGGCCAATGTAGCCGCCTCACTGTGGTCACCAAATGTGCCCAATGTGGCAGGCTCACTGCCCCGCAGTAATGGCGTCCCGAACAATCAGTAGGTTTTCGCTTTAGTGGCATGTGTTGATGAAAAAGAAGCATTATTTGGCTATAAATATCGGATAGTTCACAAACTCAATAAGCATATAAGATGATACAGCTACACTCTAGTATCAGTGTTAGTATGTTATTTTTCATCTGAATTTCTCTTTGTATTTTTTGAAGATTGTGAATATGAAGTCTGCACTCGTCCACTTGTTGGTCATCTCTGCCTGTTATGGTGTTCTGGGAGCTGCTTCCTTAGGTGTGCATTTCTTGCTTGTGTCTAACGATGGCTAGTATCGTGGTATAAATTCAGAGTCGACAAAAATATGTATTCATTTGTGAGGATAGATGTGTGTATATGTTAATAATATCGATGCTCAAGTTAATAGTAAAAGGTATATTTAGGACACCAGGAAGAACGCCGAGAAATAATTAAGGTCTCATTCCCCTTGTTTTCCTCGAATGATTCCCAATGATATTGTATATTCAGTTTCAATATTCATATAAATGTATCAAAACAATATTTACTTCTCGAAAAGTATTCACTCGATTCCCTGAAATTTGGTACGCTTCTTCTGTGCATGATATACAATGTCAGAAGGATTGGGTCAAATTGACCAGATATTTTTGATATAGACGTGACGGAACTAAAAAGTTTGGGTAAAATTCAATTTTGATATAAACATTTTGGATACGTCACGTGTTTATTCACAAATTCTGACATTGTAGAACACATGCGTTCTTAATGTTTCAAGCGACTCCCTAGATTTTATAATATTCAACTTCAAGATTATGGCTTGCAAGTTTGGTCAACTTCCTTCAGATTTGGTATTTCAATATTTGAGAGCACAAACTGTAAGAAGAAGTATTTTTGTACAGTGACAATAAGTCGATTAGTGTATGAGTAACTGCCTTAAAGACAATTTTGTTTAGGAATTATATTACACCAATTTTTGAGAAAATATGCTATACATGTTCAAAGTAAACTCAATTGTTCGTTGACTGAAGAATAATTCCGTTTTGTTAATCGTTTAGTTACATATAACAAATCCTTCATTGCATTAACAAATGATCATTTTATCAAATTAACAAAGTCGGTTTTTTATGGTGTTCCATTTCGGCCATTCTTGAGTCGCGCGTCGAATGCGACGGGAAGGGCGACGTTGCCGTCCCGTCACGTTCTCACAATGTTATCCAAGACGATGTACGGATGTGGGGATGCGTATCTTTTGGAAGCGAAGATATTATGTGTACAGTACAACACAGCGAGTTGCAGACTTCCCGAGAGATAATTAAATAACAGGTATGATTCCAAGCATGGACTAACATTTAACAGCATTTAAAAGCTATACGAGAATGCAGGATAATCATTACTCATTTACGCGGACATTACCTTCATCAATAGTGGCAGAGCTCATTCATGGAATGGCGGCCTCACCATACGATCCACATCGCAATAGCTGCTACCTAAGCATGCGCAGCTCGATTTTGTCCTAAAGTACCGGAAGGCGACGCGGAGGGGGACGCGACGCGCGACGTCGCGTCGCGTTCTATCTCTTAACATTATAAGAACGCGACGCACGACGGAAAGGGCGACATCGCGGGCGAAGTCGCCCTTCCCGTTGCCTGCTACGCGCAACGCAAAAATGGCTGAAATAGAACACCATACGAAATAGAACACCATGGTTTTTCCAGTGTTAATTTGTCTGATTTTCAAACACCGTGAAAACGTGTGGCATGTGCAAAAACCTGAGATACCGAGCGTGATGTGCTCGCACGCGCATTGTATCTCACGGCTTGCCAGCCGATCCAATTTTACTATGGCTCGAGGTCACAGGGCCGAATATAAATGGCTATACCTAAATATATACGGATTTACTGAAATATACCAATAGAAAAATCATTTACCTCTCATCAAAAAGATAAAGATTTACTTGAAATAATATATTTAAGTAATATAAATTCATAAATTCATTATTTATCATTATATCTATTCAGCTTTGGGAGCTGTATCATTACGATCATCAGAGGGGTACTGTATGTTCGCTTTCAAGACTACCGGTCTGCTACCTCCTATTTTGTGGGAGGCCCGTTGGCCGAGTGGTTTAGATCGCCGACATACAGTGCTGGCGATTAGGTGCCTGACTCTGGGGTCGCTGGTTCGAATCCCGCATGGGACTCGGCCTAATTTTCAGCACTAGAAGTTGTGCTATTCTAAGATAGTGTTATCCCAAAATAACGAAAATACAACTATAAATTACGTCGAAACGCTTTATCAAAATATGGCAACCGTATATGACGATACTCACAGAGAGCATGGCGAAATTGTTAGCACATACTTCAAACATAAAGAGGTTTATTTGGAATTCATATACTTACATCCGACAAATATAGAACACTATATAAACACTAACAAAAAGCAGTCTGCACAAACGAAAGATACCGGTAATGGAAATTCATCAGTGTAACATCGATAATGCTACCTTAGTATTTTGGAGCTTAATCAATATAAATTTAACCCATCAAGCAAACTGGGCTCGAAAACCGAAACTCAACAGCTTTTTCCACACATAAACACGATTCGATAATTTACGATGTTTACATTGCAGTGATTTGTAGAGAGGTAGACCTTCCATATTGTGCGACCTTACCTACAGATCGGTGTACCGAGCCAGAGATGAATTATCAAATCGACTGTCCCGCTAGGTGCGGAATCTGTCAGAGGTATAGTTGTATTCACTGTTAGAATGGAATCTCACTCTACAGAAATATTGAAGATGACGTTGAGTCGCACATGTCTGACAATGTCTCTTTCGACGGAACACCACTGGCCCCCTCCTTCCTCCTCTCCCATCATTTCCCCGAATATCAGTGTGCAGTGGGACAAAGCCATGCCTATTATTTTGGCGTATCACCGTCAGTTGGTGAAAATGATTATTGTAGGCTCAGTGAACCACTCCGTTGAAGGTGGAGTCCAACAAACTTACCGGGCATGATGCCCCAGCCATGACGTGTTTGTTTTGATATCGACCCGGATAATCACACCTCGGTCAGTGTCAATCATCGACCTGAGCAGATAATCTCACCTCTGTCAGTATCATCCCTCGACCTGCCCAGATAATCACACCTCGGTCAATATCAGCCCTCGACCTGACCAGATAATCACACCTCGGTCAGTATCAATCAACGACCTGCGCGGATAATCTTACCTCTGTCAGTATCAGCCCTCAACCTGCCCAGATGATCACACCTCGGTCAGTATCAGCCCTCGACTTGCTAGGATTCATATCTCGGTCAGTATCAGCCCTCGACCAGCTCGGATAATCTCACCTCGGTCATTATCCCGCTTGAGATAAAATCGTCCAATGAAAACGGGCGATCACGGTCACATGGTCGCCGAATATTTTACCATCCATGGCCTTCGAATGTAATTCGGGGTGGGTAACTAGGTTATCTCCCTTTACAGTAGCTCCTGTCTCAAAGCACTCGTCAGTTGACTCGCGTCGATTACTCAACGGGCTTCATTTTGATAAGTATTTGTCATAAAGGTGAGCTTCAGCAGCTGTAGTTCTGAATTAGATATCATTCATAATGTGAACAGCTCCTATTCCACTGGAATCAGCCATGACCAACGCCAATGCATATTGCAAATTTGTGACTTTTTTTTGTGAGCAGCAACAATATACCGGCCAAAGTTGTTCACAAGAAGTCCTTTATCACAGAATTTGGTTATGGACCCCAGCGTGTTCAGAAAGAGTCTTCAGCGGGATAAATTCGTTACACGGTTTGTCAGTGACCCATATATTTCTGTATTGGATCACTGACAAACCGTGTAACTGATAGTATCAGCCTTTGACATGCTCGGATAATCTCAGCTCGGTCAGTATCAGCTCTCGACCTGCCCGGATAATCTCACCTCGGTCAGTATCAGCCCTCGGTCATTATCAGCCCTCGGTCAGTATCAGCCCTCGACCTGCTCTGATAATCACACCTCGGTCGGAATCAGCCCTCGATCTGCCCGGATAATCACATCTCGGTCAGTATAAATCATCGACCTGAGCGGATAATCTCACCTCTGTCAGTATTAGCCCTCGACCTGCCCAGATAATCACACCTCGGCCAGTATCAGCTCTCTACCTGCCCAGATAATTACACCTCTGTCAGTATCAGCCCTCGATCTGCCCAGATAATCACACCTCTGTCAGTATCAGCCCTCGACATGCCCAGATAATCACACCTCTGTCAGTATCAGCCCTCGACCTGCCCAGATAATCACACCTCGGTCAGTATCATCCCTCGACCTGCCCAGATAATCAAACATCGGACAGTATCAGCCCTCGACCTGCCCAGATAATCACACCTCGGTCAGTATCAATCATCGACCTGCGTGGTTAATCTCACCTCTGTCAGTATCATCCCTAGACCTGCCCAGATAATCACACATCGGTCAATATCAGCCCTCGACCTCACCAGATAATCACACCTCGGTCAGTATCAGTCATCGACCTGCGCGGATAATCTCACCTCTGTCAGTATCAGCCCTCGACCTGCCCAGATAATCACACCTCGGTCAGTGTCAATCATCGACCTGCCCAGATAATCACCCCTCGGTCAGTGCCAATCATCAAACTGTGCGGATAATCTCACCTCTGTCAGTATCAGCCCTAGACCTGCCCAGATAATCATACCTCGGTCAGTATCAGCCCTCGGCCTGCCCAGATAATCACACCTCGGTCAGTATCAGCACTCGACCTGCCCAGATAATCACACCTCGGTCAGTATCAGCCCTCGACCTGCTCAGATAATCACACCTCGTTCAGTATCAGCCCTCGACCTGCCCAGATAATCACACCTCGATCAGTATCAGCCCTCGACCTGCCCAGATCATCACCCCTCGATCAGTATCAGCCGTCGGCCCGCCCGGATAATCACACCTCGGTCAGTGTCAATCATCTAACTGAGCGGATAATCTCACCTTTGTCAGTGTCAGCCCTCGACCTGCCCGGATAATCACACCTCGGTCAGTGTCAATCATCGACCTGAGCGGATAATCTCACCTCTTTCGGTATCAACCCTCGACCTGCCCGGGTAATCACTCCTTGGTCAGTATCAGCCCTAGACCTGCCCAGATAATTACACCTCGGGCAGTATCAGCCGTCGGCCTGCCCGGATAATCACACCTCGGTCAGTGTCAATCATCGACCTGAGCGGATAATCTCACCTATGTCAGTGTCAGCCCTCGACCTGCTCGGTTAATAACACCTCGGTCAGTGTCAATCATCGACCTGAGCGGATAATCTCACCTCTTTCAGTATCAGCCCTCGACCTGCCCGGATAATAACACCTCGGTCAGTGTCAATCATCGACCTGAACGTATAATCTCACTTCTGTCAGTGTCAGCTCTCGACCTGACCAGATAATCACACCTCGGTCAGTGTCAATCATCGACCTGAGCGGATAATCTCACCTCTGTCAGTGTCAGCACTCGACCTGCCCGGAAAATCACACCTCGGTCAGTGTCAATCATCGACCTGAGCAGATAATCTCACCTCTGTCAGTGTCAGCCCTCGACCTGCCCGGAT
>JAVTVY010052398.1:0-27030 GCA_036873755.1 Hanleya hanleyi
ATCTTCTTGAATTGTAAATATACCCAACGCGGCTCCCCCAGTGGGTATGATGTAACATTGGGGAAAATAAACTATATGAAAAAAACTTCTTGTTGTTGTTGTTCTCTCATGTGTCATCCTTGTTGTTGTTGCTGTTGTTGTTCTCTCTCTCTGGTCTATATCATGGCGTTATGTTAGAGTGTTAAGGTGTAACGACGGGCGTTGACGGGCATCACCGCATTTCGAAGAATTGGTGACAATTCCATGGAATATCAGAGCTTCTGAGCTATTTCACCAGGGCGTTGAAGCATTAAGAATGGTGTTGGTGGGCGTTGCTACAAGATGACACCTCACACGGTCCATTTGGACCGCGGATGGTCCATCTCTACACCAAATAACATCCTTCACTGCTAAAAAGGCCCACTTTCGCTACAACTTGTACTAATGACGTCACCAATGACGTCACAGATGCTATAAATATCCCTGAAATCAGGGTCTATACTCCGAGAGCTACAACATGATACCCCACACGACGCATTCGCAACGCGGATGGTCCATCTCTACACCAAATACCTTCCTGCACTGCCCCAAAAAGGCTCACTTTCGCTAATACTCCTACTGATGACGTCATCGATGACGTCACAGATGCTTCGGACATGCCTCAATTCGGAATGTACACCCCGAGAGCTACAAAAATGACACCTCACACGACGCATTCGGACTAAGGATGGTGCATCTCTACACCAAACTCACCCTCACGCACCCACAAAATGTCCACTTTCGCTATTACTCGTACCGATGACGTCATCAATGACGTCACAGATGACGCGGACACCCCTCAAATCGGAATGTACATCCCGAGAACTACAAGATGACACCTTCCAGGACGCATTCGAACCGTGAATAGCCCATCTCGACCCAAAATACCTTCATGTACTGCCCGAAAATGTCCACTTTCGCTACTACTCGTACCGATGACGTCACCGATGACGTCACAGATGACGCGGACATCCCTCAAATCGGAATGTACACCCCGAGAACTACAAGATGACACCTTCGAGGACGCATTCGAACCGTGAATAACCCATCTCGATCCCAAATACCTTCATGTACTGCCCGAAAATGTCCACTTTCGCTACTACTCGTACCGATGACGTCACCGATGACACAGATGACGCGGACATCCCTCAAATCGGAATGTACACCCCGAGAACTACAAAATGACACCTTCCAGGGCGCATTCGAACCGTGAATAGCCCATCTCGACCCCAAATACCTTCATGTACTGCCCGAAAATGGCCACTTTCGCTACTACTCGTACCGATGACGTCAACGATGACGTCACAGATGACGCGAACATCCCTCAAATCGGAGTGTACACCCCGAGAACTACAAGATGACACCTTTCAGGACGCATTCGAACCGTGATTAGCCCATCTCGACCCCAAATAGCTTCCTTCGCTGCCCCAAAATGGCCACTTTACTTACTACAACCAACTGCGCATGCGCAGATTAACGCGACATGCATTCAAAAACACACCATTCTGACTCTACCCCACACAAGCTTCACTTTGACACCTCACACGACCCATTCGAACCGTGATTAGCTCATCTCTAGCCCAAACACACCCCTACATAGCACCCAAAATGCCTGTTTTCTATACTACGGCCAGACTGCGCATGCGCAGACTATTGAACACGGACGAACCATTAGTGTAGTCAAATGCTCCTCCACGAGAGCTTCAAAATAAGACCTCACTCGACCCCATTGGACCATGAGTGGCCCACCTAGACTCCAACATGTCCACCCCGTATGGGCCTATACACCCATAGCCATGCAGTATAGGCCTATGGGCCTACCCAGGCCTCGGTGACTTTTTTTCAAAAATTTCACCGATTCGCTCCGCAACACTTCCTATCGTGTTCTAAATGACGAGACGAGTAAAACGAGACCCCACAACCCTACCGTAAATGTATAGAAGTGGGTTTCCCAGTAGGATAAACATTGAACCTATACCCCAGTATGGGTCTATATGGGGCTCGGTGACTTTTTTCAAAAATTTCACCGATTCGCACCGGGACACTTCCTATCATGTTCTAAATGACGACACGAGTAAAACGAGACCCCACAACCCTACCGCAAATGTATAAAAGTACGTTTCCCAGGGGGACAAACATTGATCCTATACCCTCAGTATGGGACTATATGGGGTTCGGTGACTTTTTTCAAAAATTTCACCGATTCGCACGGGGACACTTCCTATCATGTTCTAAATGACGAGACGAGTAAAACGAGACCCACAACCCTACCGCAAATGTATAGAAGTACGTTTCCCAGGATGGTCCTATACCTCCCATACCCCATATAGGCATTTTCCCGTAATTTAGGATAAAGTCCGTATTCCGTATTTTTTCAGGAAAATTTTTACATACACCCACCCTGGAACTAGGGGAAGATAACTCTGTTGATAGACAAGCCCCGTTAAGCCCGGCGACCTATATACCCCTCATACCCCATATAGGCATTTTCCCAGGTTTTTCGATAAAGTCCGTGTTCCGTATTTTTTTTTTCAGGAAAAATTTTACATGCAGCCACCCAGCCATCAAATACCCCTTCACCTAGGCTTCACGTTGATACCTCACTCGACCCCATTCGACCATTAGGGGCTCCCCTAGATGCCAAAACGTCTATTTTCATACCCTTGGGCCACCGCGCATGCGCAGAATGACCCTAATTCAACCCCACACCCAGTCCATCAGATGCCCCTTCATGAATGCTTCACTTTGATACCTCACTCGATCCCATTGGACCATTAGGGGCTCCCCTAGCTCCAAAAAGGCTATTTTCATGCCCTTGGGCCACCGCGCATGCGCAGAAGGCCGATATGTCAACCCCACACCCAGTCCATCAGATGCCCCTTCACGAATGCTTCACTTTGATACCTCACTCGACCCCATTGGACCATTAGGGGCTCCCCTAGCTCCAAAACGTCTATTTCCATACCCTTGGGTCACCGCGCATGCGCAGAATGCCGATATTTCAACCCCACGCCCAGTCCATCAGATGCCCCTTCACGAATGCTTCACTTTGATACCTCATACGACTCCATTGGCCCATTAGGGACTCCCCTAGCTCCAAAATCGCTATTTCCATACCCCTGGGCCACCGCGCATGCGCAGAATGCCGATATTTCAACCCCACACCCAGCCCATCAGATGCCCCTTCACGAATGCTTCACATCGATACCTCACTCGACCCCACTGGACCAGTAGTCAATCTCCTAGCTCCAAAAAGGCTATTTTCATACCCTTTGGCCTCCGCGCATGCGCAGAATGCCGATAGTTCAACCCCGCGCCCAGCCCATCAGATGCCCCTTCACCTAACCTTCAATTTGATACCTCACTCGACCCCATCGGACCCTTAGGGGCTCCCCTAGCTCCAAAAAGGCTATTTTCATACCCTTCGGCCGCCGCGCATGCGCAGAATGACGATATTTCAACCCCACACCCAGCCCATTAGATGCTCCTTCACCTAACCTTCACTTTGATACCTCACTCGACCCCATCGGACCATTTTATCTAGGGACTACTTTTTCCCGAGACCGAATCACCGCCAAAACCACGGCCAAACCGCATCACCGCGCATGAATACATTTTTTTTTTTTTTTTTTGCCGGAACTTTTTTTTTTTTTGGTCAATGCACACCCCCCCAATAACCCCCCAATGCCCGAGTTGTCTCCCTTGCATCCATAGTGTAGAGATGGCGCCACACCCTCAATTGTGACGTCATTTTTACATCCGGGGGGAATGGGGCTCAATTTCACCTTTACATACTACTAGCGTACTACATGATCTGAAACTCTTTCTTCCAAATTTGAATCTATCATGTGTAGATAAATAAAGTCTAACAACCTGGCAAACGCTTCCCAGAAATCATATAAAAGCCCCTAAAATGGTAACGTTGTGTTAGTAACCAAGACACCTGTCGTATCTCAAATTGAAACTTCGGACATCCCCTACAGTAATGCCTTAGTTCTTTTCAGACTACCGTAACTGACCCATCGTCCATGGTTTCGTGCAGAACAAATTCGAGATCCACATATGCCAGAGTGGATCTGTATTTTTAATCAGACTGAGAAGGGTGAAGACACAGTTACGCTTGGGGCATATTGAATGGTCTTTCCACATATTTTGGTATGGTGCACATTGCCAATGAACAATTTGCACTAGAGTTCAAGTTCATCCCTGGACAATGCTGTCTGGACTCGATGACAGGGGTCGGTGCACCGACACCTGGCTGGCAGCTTGAGCTTCGGTTCCTCAATCCGAGCGCTTCCCTATGTCTTTAACCCAGAATATATCTTTAATCGATGATAACTGGTATATTTTCGACCTGAGGTTGCCAGGGTTATCATAAGTGTAAGATTGTTGGTCCTTTCTTGGAATGTTGAAAATATTTTATCCATATCATCATATTTACACCAGTTATCTATAGTTGAAAAACCCGTTTCATGTTATAAACATAGTCGCCTACAGCGGGGCAAGACAGCATTGTAAAAGTGTGAATGTGGAAGCATGTTTTCCCTCCGAATTCCAGAAATTTGTCATTCTATGTGATTATAGATTTTGTTACATCGGGTCGTCAAGCTTTGTTGTGAACTGCAATGTTATTACGTATGTTAGAGGTCAGGTTTGCCTTGAAAAAATGAATAAAACATATCTGGTTAAAACTCCACTCGTATCCTTTATTCAAAACATACAATATTAAACATATAACAACCGAATGATATACTTGCGCTCCAATTGAATCACACATTAATACAATAACTCTCTGATTGCACATTACCAGCGACAGTCACACAATACATGAACATTTATAATACTGATCGTTTGAGAAATGAAAGAAAATTCCCTTGTAAAATGGAAACCCAATTACGACCCATTCTTCTGACTCATTTAGAAGGTTGTAACCTCCTAAACTGTGGAATATATGACAGTAGAAACTTTTCAATGGGAGACTCGCACAATACGAACTATCCAATTAGATTCTCTGATTTGCCAAGTTCGACCCAGTTAAACAAATCAACTGACAGCCATATCACTTCCGGTTTACCTTATCGTTCTATTGTGCAAGCCTCCCATTTGTTGCCACGAGAATGATTATGACCCGGAGGTTGCAATATCACAGATATCGCATGCAAATCCGCATACACCTTTTATGCCTGCATATCGAAAACTTAACAGTCATTATATCGCAGACATGCTCACGTTATTTAGCCATGAATAAAATGTTGTCATTAAAGACATATTCGAAAGGAAATATTCCAAATGTTCAAAGACAAATCGAAATGAAATATTTCAATAATAAAACTACCCCAAATTCCTATCAATCTCAGACATATTTTAAATAATCCTTCATTGTAAAATTCTATCTTGTAGAAATAGTAGTTGCGTTGGTCCAGGCCTATGATTGGATATCCGTCTGGATTAGTTAATTTGGGTCATTCAAATGACTATTTTCACATTGAGAAAATACGGAAGTCTGGATGGCGAGATTATCGTCACTATGTTGGCGTCGGGGATCAGCTACTGCGGGAATAAAAACAAAATGGTGGGTGTCAGGCTTCGAAGGCACTGGAGAAGAACAAGCCGTTCTGTCTTCCCATTTTGGCGATGGTACTTGGCATGGGCACTTGAAACGTCTTTTCGTAAGCTCCTGGACCCGGTACACGCTGTGGAGGATGAGATCAGAATGTGAAGCCATGTATCGTTAGTACATCACGCATGATATTATATGACAAAAAAATATTCAAAATAAATTGTCTGAATGACAAAAAAAAATGTGTTTTCATGATATAAGTCTGTCTTGAAGATATTTTACCAACACGGCATAATACGCTTCTTCAAGGTAAAAGTGTACATTGATTTAGCATATCAAGCAGATTAAACCATAACTGTTCACTGTTAGAACGATATTGTCGAACTGACCAAAGACCATATCCTCCTTACAGTATATCTCCTTATAATACTAGATTTATCATGGTATATTTTCGTCAATATTACTGCTGTTGGTCGACAATTTACCGTTACGCATCACTAGAAATAACTAACCGAATCATATACGATAATTAGTTCAATACACATTGAAATCAATAAACACGGTGGATTATCGTCAAAGCTACTATTATATTTTATTATATACTACATACGTATGTAATTAGGAAAAAAAACATGCCATCAGTCATTACATGCAACAAAGATAGGGTACGCCTCAACCTAACTAGTTGGCTAATACTAATGTCTTCAGAAGCTATAAATGTAACGCCAGACTACGTCTGAAGTAGAATCTACAGCTAACTAAGTATACTTCACAAAGGTAACCAAAATTCATCTGGTAAGAAACAAGCCTATGTTTATGTATACTATGATTGTCTTTTTGAATTTGGTGTTAATACTGTTATATAGAATATGAAATAGGTCTTTGGATTATGGACGCGGATATTCTCTAATGGACGACGGCTGAATTATGAATAACGGGCCAGACGCTTGTAATCTGTATGTGCGTGTGTCAATACATCTGATCATAACTTAATGTGGCTTGGTTGGGGGGGTGGAAGGAGTGGTACATGTATATCAAAGCCATCTCTCTAATGCTATCTATTATGAAGGCAGAAAAATAAACCATACCATTCGTTCTACCTCCTGAAAGGAAATAAAGTGTCATTTTAAATTAGACCAGCATCTTCCTTATCCACTACAATTGCATACCATCGGTGTTTTCCCATACTGAAACGCCCATATGTTTTATTTTGATAAACATTTCAATTCAAAGTATCGTTTTAGAAGAATCTCCAAGAGATGTCGACACGAGGAGATGGAAGTACAAAGGCTGCATGATATAATTCTGCACCTCTGTGCCACTACCCGCTATAACAATACCTAAGCTCAATTTGTGAGTGTTTGATCACTAGTAATGTGACTGTTGGGTTAGCCCATCCTCTAAGGAGCCACACATTTGACTATAGCATCGTTCTTTTGCCATACAGGAATACAGCACAAGTGTACACTGAATTTTGACTGATGGTGAGGTTTCCTGGCTACCAGTGATTCCTAAACATATTTATATAGCGGCTTGTACTTACAAGGCGGCCTCGTACCGGATAATCCACAATGTTGTGGTTGATGCACGCTGATTCTGCTAGCTATCCGTGAGGAAAACCTTTTGGCTTAACGCCTTAATACCGGCTCAGTCATGCAAGACATTCGTTCAGGTTAGGTGCAGCAACCGGTGCAGCAATAGCTCGAATTCAAGGTAATTTCATTCTCAATATTGAGTCATAATCAGTCCAATTGATTTCAAACATAATTTAAGATCCTTTAATGCCAGTATCTTCTTGACATGGCTTTTATAACCCATCGATGCAATTTTGCCTCATTATACATCACTCAACCAAAGCCTTGAACGTTACGCCCTCTAGGCAGAGTATATAAATGCGGATTCTAAAAATTTCAGTCTACCAATGTGATTCCTAAATGTGGATGTGGGTCGATAAAATAACATACTCGGATTTGACAGGTTTTAATTCAAGGAATGCCTGGAATGAATATTTCCAGCGATACACATGCATATATCTCTGCCGAATCTAGTGATATACTCTCTTATGCTTTACAGCTCGTAAAATTCGCTTTGATGTATCCTAATGTTACAGATGCACTTGGTTTTGGAAAATTATGAGTGGCATTACCGTATGTGAGGTCCTGAACCGTGGAGTTCTCGACTTAAAGCTGGAGGTTACACCCAACCAGTCACCTCCCAGGCGGGTAGAACTGTAACTACCCGGACCAGGGCCTTCTTTCTGAAAAGGAATCATAAGCTTACGTTTATTCAAGTATGATTTAAGCCACTGGGCTCCATATAAAAGTACTGCTTGTGCATGTCTTGGAATGATCATTCTCCATAAGATCTAATCATATGGGGATGGATAGGTGATTAGAACATCAAAACACTGACAATGAGAGCAATATGTCAAACATTCCTCGACATTACTGATGCTGGGTCGACATCGGGCCTTACAGACTAGTCTTTTGTGTTAAATGTCGTCATTTTCATCTGACTACGACACACCCTGCATACCAAACGGCTGCTCCAACTTCCGCCGGAGGGTGAACTTCCGCCGGAGGGAAGGGCGTGAAAAATGGTAGGACAACTTGTTGGTTTTTCCGTTGATATGTCAGAACCATACCCTATCAACAATATCAAATTATCTCAATCGTTAGATGGTACGTTTATATAACTAGCTGATGTGTTTTTGAGAACGGGATAATTCTAAATAGACAATTACATCCATTAGAAGCCGAATCTAGAAACCTTTCTTGGAAAAACTACATCAAATATGCATTTGATCTAATTAATCAAGAATATACCTACGATCGTTATGTAAAACGAGGTTGCCTTTTAATGGCAAGATGATATTTATATATGAAAAGGAAGAATTTCGATGATTTTAAGACTCATGAATATGACCTGTGTCGAAGTGGTGATACAACATACGGCGGAGGGAGATCTGACTACCGCCGGAGTCAATAATAATATGATACAGTTACCGCCGGAGTACCACTGTCTCTTCTTGGCCGAGGTAAATTAATGTACCGTCCTCACTCAATATTGAATTCATCTAACAAATGAAAAAGATACTATTTTAAAGCAAAACCCACTGAGTTAAATACACCATTTATGGTCTGAGATCTAAATCTGGCTTGAACCACAATCTTTAGGCCCAATAAAAGGACGTTCCTCACCCTAAGATATCATCGTCAGAATTTCACCAAATTTTGCACGGATGTACCTTGGAAATATACAAATTCATTTCGAGAAAAAAATTACTAAGTCATCGAACTCACTTTCAAGCTCATGACGCCACCTATGGGGCGTTTTTGTCTAATTTAAAAAAAAATGATGAAATTTGAATTGTACGATTTTGCTTCAAAAATTGTCACACACCACTGAATATCAATAGGCGTTGCTCATGTTCACGTGGTCTTTGTCTTTCAGACTGGACCATTTCCATCTGAATTCAATGATAATTTGCTCATGGAATTGTCGAACTGTTAAAGCCTATAGCTAATTATTTCCATCCAATAATGGGGTCACCGAACTCGTTTGACTTCTAACATCGTTCGACGCAGATTTCCTCTAAAACTGGACGGAAATCATTTGACGTTGCTATGGCGTGTGCTGTTAGCAGCGTGATCAAAGGGAGACTACTTAATGCAACGTCATTTGACATTCGCGCCATAAATACATGCGCGACGTTGTGCGCATCAGCAAAGGTGAGGAACGTCTTTAAACTAAATCCACGGAGTTAAACACACAACTCCTCGTCATTTATGGTCTGAGGTCTAAATCTCGCTTGAATCACAATAGTTGGGCCCTATCATCGCCTGGATCAGTTCTAAACATAAGGCCTACCAAAGAAAGCCAGTCATATATCAATGAGACTCAACTCGCATACGCTATACGCTGACCATATGTTGACCTCAGGCCGCTGCCCAGCGTTTTAACTTTCGTCCAATCAGACACAACCGTAGGTTCCAGCCGACCGTGACTCTGCCAAAAAAGTTGAATTTCGCACTCTTTCAAAAGTGTTTTGACGTAATTTCTCATATTTTTTTCACAAATATAATCACATGGATTTTTCAGGTAAACCTTTATCTTTCTGGTGAGGGTTAAATAAATGTTTCATTGGTAATGCAAGAGGGTGAAATCAATCGTCTTTTGTAGACCTATGCTGTCGGTCAAGGCATTCTCCCATTCGTTTAACATGGAGAAGGGATTCACACTACTACTTCGTTTAAATCGAATTTAGATCCGCCAAATAAAATCACAAATTACATTAATTTGTAGGGAAGGTGATATATTGTAGAGACTTTGTAGGGGTAAATACGTTTGGGGGAACCTATATTTATTCAGATATAGCAGTTTATAATCGGACCTCCCATCTCGAACAATGATAAATTTGGACCGGCTGGAGAGCCATACGTGAACCGGGATGTCAGTGCGTGTGCACACCACGCCCGCGGCTGGGTTTCTTGCACATGCCGTGGTGAGTACTAGCTACGATATTTACCATTTCGGATTTATTTCAGTCATTTTCTTATTATTGTCTCGTTACATTGTTCGCATCACTGCTTTGATCTTCATCATAGTGTAACGCTAACCTAGTGAGTTGCCACCTATCTTTTTTACCTAAATTTTCCATAAATCGTGTAGTTTAAACAATTCATTAAACTCAGAAATTGTTATCTATTACGGTATTTCTTGTTCAGAAACGCTTAATGGTGCTCTAAATAAATGCTGTCAAAACTGTTTGAGGGTTATCCGATACCTAGACTGTATCTGACGGATACAAATTCGCAACATTCTCACGGCGTCAGATTGTATACCTCATACTGTCAGAAATATCGCTGTTTCACCGACAGTTTAGGGGGTTACAAACTCTGACACAGGGGAGAGTGATTCGCCATACAGACCGAAAAATTACAATGCCGACGAGAACACCTAGGCCAATACACGAGTTGGCACGATGGAGCGTAAATGTCGAGGATACAATTAGTGATGATCATGGCTATGTCTGCATGGTTAACATATAGTAAAGTGGCCTGATCGTGTACATAGACAAACGCAATTAGAGATTAGATCCTCCGGCGGTAATCATATCTTAGAGACATGCTCCTCCGGCGGTATTTATCCATATACGAACATGCATGAGCTAGAAAAACTAACATTGACCGAAGTAGATTGAACTATTTGAAACTACAAGCTATCAGCCAGCTGTTAAGGAAGTACTCTTCATATATCTATAACTTATTTGGCGGATGATACACAAATAGATGATTTTTTAAGCATCTGATCACTGTTATGTTGCAATAAAGCTCTTAATGTCAGATAAAATGAATTGTAATTAAAAAATAATACAAGGACGAGTTGAAAATTTCACACGAATTGCTAACACGTCCCCTTGAGAACATTTTCTCATTAAATTTGCGAGTAGTAAATACGTGAAAACTACAAAAAAAAATGAAAAATCTGAACTTACTTAGCTTCTCAAAGCTCACCCTCCGGCGGAAGTTGGAGCAGCCGTTTGGTATGCAGGGTGTGACGATACAGCTCATCCACAGACAGCAGTCCTTGGTGGGTTGGAGGAAAAGGTTGGTGGGGGGGGGGGGGAGGAGGAGGCCTCTTTAGATAAGACAAGGTCGGAAACCAAATTTTTACGCAGAAACCTTTTAGGCCCAATCGTTCATAATTTTGAAATTTGCGCTGAAAGTTTTGGCACAATCATGCTTTACTTGCCTGTAAATGAAATGGTGTGTACATTCATTTCTGAGTTCTCATACTTTTTTAATAAATCCACATAGAACGCCAAATAGAACGTCGTCGTTTTCATCGACTACAACATGGCCGCCGTCATCTTATCTAATACTCTCGAACCGAGTGATATGGTGCACTGTTCGTCGAAATGCAATGAAGTTATACACATTGCTTAAAGTTGAACACTTGGTTCGAGACTATATCTCTCGCGCGCGTTCTTGGATACAGTCTCTCCATAGTCGATGAAAACGACACGGTGGAAGAGTGGACAAAGTCCTGTTTTAAATGGAATTGGGGAAAAAAGGATTGGATTATCACTACTGAAGTAGGTTTCAATAGCTTAATTATCTGTTAATAAAGGTAACTGATAACAGTTTTGCCAATTTGGTACGAATTTTCCCCCCAAAATGAAGTTTTAGTTTTCGACAGCATTACAATTGGTTTCCGGCCTGTCCTTGTACTTAGACCCAATATGGCCTCCAGTGCCACCCCATATATACATCTCGCACTATTTGTCCTCCGATATACAAGGACTGCTACCTGTGAGCTCACCAATCCCCAGTGTACCAGTTGTCACAGCGACACCAATTACCAATATACGAGTTGTCAGAGCATTTCCATCATAGCTCTCTAGATTTGTATCTAATACCGCTTATACCGGTACTAGGGGCTGTGTGGTCATGTCATCTAAGTTGCCACATGAACAGGTACAATAAAAGCGTACCTGAGATACAATACATCACGAATCGTTAGATTCTTGGTATGTACTCTAGAATAGGTTAACCAGAAGACTATACTGTGAAGTCATGTGACTCTGTCAGTATGTCGGCACCTCTTCCCACTTCCCTTATATGCGTTGTAATGTGCTTGTAACAATGTGCTTAAAAGCAGTAGAAACTATGAACATTTAATTCCCCTTCCCCTATAACCGACTTTTAAAATATATATAGCCTGATTGCTACATCGAATAGAACAAATGCAGACGTGTACCCGATACTTACTGGTTTAAAACTGGCGGTAGGGAATCTATGTGTTTGCGATCGGAAATACCAGTGCCTGCAATCAGAAATCATAAATCAGCCGTTCTCACAGAATCTCAATACAGTATTACCGGAATTGACAAACCAAATTTACCCCTATCCAATGATACATTGACGTTTTACAACAACTCATAAAATTAAGGGTGTATTGTAGTTTGCTTTTAATATACGGCTTAAATAACTGTTAATGCAAACCATTGAATTGAAAATCAATTAATTAGGATCTATTAGATTGAATTTTCAGTCTACGTAAGATTTAGTCTGTTCTTTTTCAATCTAATAGATTGAAAATAATTTCAATCGCACCAAAAGATTGACATTTTAGTCTGAGAAGATTGCAGCAGGAACAAGATCTCATCTTCACAGATTAAAATTTCAAAATATTTTCATTTTCAATCTATTAGATTGAAAAAGAATAGATTAAATCTTATGTAGACAGAAACTTCAATCTAATAGATCAGAATAAACTGAGATATTCAATGT
The DNA here is from genome assembly GCA_036873755.1 of Hanleya hanleyi. Taxonomy (NCBI): domain Eukaryota; kingdom Metazoa; phylum Mollusca; class Polyplacophora; order Lepidopleurida; family Hanleyidae; genus Hanleya; species Hanleya hanleyi. The sequence continues at coordinate 12,874 of JAVTVY010052398.1, forward strand.
AATAGATTGATTTTCAACCGGAATACTTTGGTCACTACTCCCAATCTCTAACTATTTAAGAGAGTACGAAAACTAACCCTGGTTTAGGTGCCGTAATGGAGAAGGTGGCTTACCGTGATGGCTGTTTGTCTACTGTTAATGTCATGTGCTTCTCTACACCATAGGCGGTTGGACAAACGTTGACGTCCTGTAACCCAAATGCAATTTGTCAAAGACGTCATTGAAAGCCACAGTTTCTCCACAAGTAACAATTCACGATTTTCGCGTTTAACCTACTGCTCATATATGTTGTTGTTGTCAAGTTATTTCCGGCCATAATATAATTAAAGGTCTATACCCAAAGTGATAAAAGAACAGTACGAATGCGAGGAACAAGGGGCCTTTCCGAATTAACACCCATGACATTGAACTAACTCAGGACTCGAGTCAAGGAACACGGCACATTGTCTAGCTTCTCACGGCAAGGCGTGGATCGTAGAATTAATATGCATAGAGAAAAACGAAAGATCTTAAAATTAAGTTTTAAAGCATAGACGTTAATTTGTGTATTTGTATTCTTTAACATGGGCAATATTTTAAAATAGTGATAACTGACACAAATGTGATAAATATGCGTTATGTTACTCTACCGTTAAATCTATGATCATTACATTTACCTTAAATAATAATTTGGCGAGTTTAAGTTACAAATATGCCAGTTATCACAAGTTGAAATATAATTTCACATTTTAAAGCTGAGAGAAATACATTTTATGACCCGCTGCGTCGATTGTCATCACGCTAATGGGGGAAAGGTCGATTCAGTGGTATCATGATGATGCAAGGTATCACTGAACTGGCTTAAGCCATTGTAACACACTTGCCATCAAGCGTTATGCCTTCGTTCAGGTTAGGTGCAACAATCTGCACGGCAATTCATTTAACAATTCATATTCATTCAGTACAACTATTTGACTATTAAAGGTGTTTCAGACACTTTCCTCGATACAGTCGAGCTATACCACGGCATGAGCTAAATGAACGGCACCAGAAATCAATGCGATGTAGAAGAGAATAAAAATTAGCCTATCTACCACTTTACCATATTGTCAGAGAACACCCTTTACCTTATCTTTCTTCCCCAAATTCATGAAGTCACGAGCATTCCTATGAGTCGCTTTAAAACCGTACGTGGTATCAGCTTTTTCTAATCTGAAATAAATGAGTCATATACCTGAGGTCATACTGTTCACACATTGCTAGAGGATGTTTCACCAAGGCAGAGCTTTTATCGTTGTCGTTCTAGATTCGGGCTGGATGCTATTGCCACTAACTTTCGGTTCTAAATGTGACCATGATACGTGTTATCATAGAGCTCAATTAGACTCCATGGTATTATCGTCATCCACGTTGTTCTTCACATTCTGCCATTTAGTCTATACGAGAAACTGTTTTAAGCTGTTCGTGTATTTTATAAACAAAAATACGGTACAGGTACAAAGCTGAAATATATCCCCATTCCCTCTGTGATTGGAGAGACTTATTTAACATACAGGCATGTTCACCTATTACACATATATTAGGTCAAAATAAAGACAGGTCTTTACAATTTCCCTGAAAATACGGGTATATATATAAAATACCTCTCTAAGAAGTCCTGATGTTGGTAAGCCCCTGGTAATAACAGAGAACCTTTATTGTAGGGGTGCGGGTCGATCTTTCTGCCATCAGATTTAAATCTATAGGTATTCGGTCTCTTCTCGATGTCCTCTAAAAATGACCCAGAGTTGTAGCTTCCTGGTATAGGAGTCTCCTATGAAAGATAATAATCATAACAGACACGATTATTCCCAAATCTCAATAAATTAAAATCTTACAAACTTAAGGTATGTCGCTAAGTGATCGAACACAGTCACAACAATGGTGATGGCTACCACCACAAAAAGGCGATCAAAGTATCACCAATAAATAGTGATGAGTTAAGGCCATCACCATATTCCATCATCACCAGTATATGGTGATGGCCATCGCCATTTTTTGGCGATGACCCCATCGCTATTTATGGGCCATCACCTCATCGCCATTCATTGGCGATGACCAGGCCCCATCGCCGTTTTGGCGATGACCTAAAATCTACACTCATTTCTCGCCGCCATTTATTGGTGATGACCAGGCACCATGATCAATGAATGGCGATGAAATGACCTCGTCGCCATTAGTCCTCACCAATAAATGGAAACGACAGGTCCTCGTCATCAATAAATGGAGACGACAGGTCCTCGTCACCGATAAATGGAGATGAGTCATCACCATCTTTCTGACTGTGTAGGTTCTCCGGACTGAAGGTCGTATACATTGACCTAGGGAAACTGACCAACCATATATGGCACTAAACGGGACTGTGAAGACTCAAGTGCATGGTCAGTCCGCGGGTCTGTGTGAAACACTAAATATTCATGAGATGGACTCATTGAAAGCAACATGTATACAACGGGGAAGCTTTCATAGGATTTTGATTTATCAGGATTGAAGCATTTCTGGATTCTCAAGAAAACCTGATTATCAGAAGTCGACGCACAAGTAGAAATCACTATCGTTGCCAATGCATTTTTTTAAGAAAGGCCATTTTTGGTCTTTTCTTTTTCAAGCTAGGATGCAATGGGAGAATTGCACAATTACAAGCGTCTGGTCCGTCATTCATAATTCAGCCGTCAACCATTAAAGAATATCCGCGTCCATAATCCAAAAACCTATTCCATATTTCATATAACAGCATTAGCAACAAATTGAAAAAGACAATCATAGCATAGGCTGGTTTCCTGCAAGAGAGAAGCGGTCAGCAGTTTTCAACGATGCCGGCAAGACATCCAACTAGCAATCAGATTCTGTGACTGCCACTTCCGGTTTGTCGATTATGGCCCAGCTAACCAATCAACTGACAGAACAAGCGTATATCTCCTGGTCATACTGCTCAAGCCTCCCACCGTTCTAGTTCCAGTCTTATTATTAAAGCCGTCATTGCAATGATAACAGCGAGAGTTTCATTGTCCAATATGATCAAGTTTCATTGTCCAAAAATACGTACTCTGATCTCTTTTCTCCACCAGCCTTCTCTGTCCGTGATGGGAATCTCATAATTTTCGCTCAACTGTTTTCTCTCCTACAAATAAACAGATGGAAATCTTTACCACAAAGAAAGCAGACAATCCAGATAAATTAGAAACTTGAACTCTTGAGATATCACTTTGATGACGTTGAGACATTAGGTCTCAAGGTCACGTATACAGAGAAAGATTTCCAAAACATTTCTGTAGTTTGGTGAAAATGGAAGCCGACATTCATATCAAACTGAAATCATATGCAAAGTCTCTTGTCTTCGTCACCTAGTCGAATAGCCCTACCTCAATACCGACACTTACAAATGTATATAATTTCCAGCGTCGATACTCCCACTAGTTCGTGTTTCGATATGGTAGTCGTTCCCAAGAAGGACGACAAAGCCAGAACATCTGACAAAACTGAATGAAACTGTGTGTCGGTAAACACAACAAAGGTCAAGCGTAGATGACTCGCGGATACTTAGTTTTTGCCGCCAACTGGATGCCAATTCTGAATTTTGGCAGATTCCTCTAGTGAAAGAATCTTCCTGGCTTACAACGTTCATCACCTCATTAAGTCGCTACTGCTCTCCTTCGGAGTTAGTTTGGTCCCGAAACAGTTTCAAGGGAACATCTCCATGCCAAGCCGTTTTGGTATTTAAAATTCTTTTGTTTTTGATATCAAAAATAAATGTGCGCCATTTTGGTATTCCTTAGTTTATTTTTGATATGAAAATTCTTATTTTTGATATCAAAAAAGATTTCTTGATATAACGAGAGATCCTGAATGATCTTGCCGCCCACCATTGTCCGATAATTGTAAACTAATGACTAGAGGATCTTTTTGTTCATTGTTACTAAGAACAAACGATTGATTTGTGATTTTGTTCGACAAGATCGAAAAAGGGACACTGAAAAACACCAAGATATAATCCAAGTTTCAGGAGTTTCAAGATTTCTAGAAACTGTACTTATGTCGGTTGTTATAATACAAGAGAAATGATCAAAGTTAGTCTGAAAGTGAATGTACATGTGCGGAGGATCCTTCGAATCCGTTTTGTAGTATTTTTTTTATTTATTTTTTGCACGTGTCATCATTGGGTACTGGAAGCGAAGACCAATCTCTTTGACACTTTGGCATGAGCTATGAAACATACTTAAGATTTTATAATTAGGAACGAATGCTAATTCTGTTCTGTTTACTGGGCTAGTTTGAGATATCTCTTTTAAGATACAATGCTCGAAAATAGTAAGATGGTACAATACTTAATACTGAAGGGATTCGGTCCACACAGTAATGTTGAAACTTCGAAAGTGCCTGAATCCAGATTATATCCATTGGATTGAAACATGCAATAGTCTACAGTTGTCGAGTTGTGACGTTGAGTCACAAGAGTGACGTCCCTTCATGTAGCCGACCCGCCGGCAGACGAAAGGGTGGGGCAGTTCACTTGCTGCTGCATGGACTAAAGAAAACCGATTTAAAATTTGAAGAAATACATTTCAGTTCCGAATTATTTGAACTCCTTGATATGGAAGGTGAAGGTATGGATATTCTCTATAGTCAATATATAGAATATGCCCCACCGTTTGATCCGCCGACTCTTGTGATGCAACGTCAGAACTTGAGAATACCGTATTAATTGGATTTTCGAATCGGGCCAAAAAAGTTATCTTGCACTACTAGGCCCCATGAAATATTTCCTGAGAATTCACGATAACAATGTTCCAAGGGGAAATTCAAGATGGCCGCCTTGTGGCCATATTAGATTTTCGATTCGGACCGAGAAATCACGATAACAAAGTTGCATGGGAAAATCCAAGACGGCCGTCTGTTGGCCATATTGGATTTTCGAATCGGATCAGAAAAGGTATCTTGCACAACTAGACGACAAGGAGAACCTGTGTACCAAATTCAACAAAGATCCATCCAGTAGTTCCTAAGAAATCGCAATAACAAAGTTTCATGGGGAAATCCAAGATGGCCGCCTGATGGACATATTGGATTTTGGAATCGGACCAGAAAAGGTATCTTGCACAACTGGATCAGAAGGGGAACCTATGTATCAAAATTTTATAAAAAATCCAGGAAGTACTTCCTGAGAAATCACGATAACAAAATTTCATGGGGAAGTCTAAGATGGCCGCCTGTTGACCATATTGCATTTTCGATTCGGACCGAAAAAGGCATCTTGCATATCGAAACCCTAAGGGTAACCTGTGTACCAAATTTGAGTAAGATCCATGCAATAGTTCCTGAGAAATGACGATAAACTGGATTTTCAAATCGGACCAGGAAAGGTATCTTGCACAACTAGACCCCAAGGGGAACCTGTATCAAATTTGAGAAAGATCCATGCAGTACTTCCTGAGAAATGACGATAAAGTTTCACGGGGAAATCCAAGATGGCTGCTTTGTGGCCATATTGGATTTACGAATCGGACCAGAAAAGGTATCTTGGCCCCTGTTCCGTTAAGTTGATTTTGGGCAAAATAAGTAATGTATTTTGGAGAGATGTCTGTTTCGCCTATCTAGACTTCTGCAATAACCTTGAAATCCGGACAATAGTTGATATTTTTTCACAGCCGCTATGGTACAACGGCAATGTGCTGATCGATGGTAAACCGTTTTTTTTTATCAAAATTGGTATGACAACGGAATAATATTTATATCCGATTTTTTCGATGAGAAGGGCATACCACGTTCTTATAGGAACTTCTGGTTTTAAGGTACGAGACCCTGTTTATGGCCCTTTCATACCTTTTTTCACTAAAGTGATATTGTCGATTGACAAGGGTTGCCAGGTTTATAATAGGATATACCTGAAGAATTTGAACTGTAATAATAAATTCGAAACCCGTTGGCAAGAATATTTCAACTTGCCTAGTGAGCAGATGTCATGGCCTAGAATCCATACTTTGGCAAAGTTATTTACCAACGATTCAAAGTTGTGGTGGTTTAGGTACAGAATAGTATCTCGTACTTTAACTTGCAGAGATTTACTGTTTAAGATGCATCTGACGGATGATAATGTATGTTCCCTGTGTGGAAGAGAGGCTGAAACCATTGTTCATTTACTGGTAGATTGTCCTAAAACGGTAGTAATTCGAAACCAGGTTGTGGCATGGGTTGAAGAATGCACTTTACAAAGAATTTTTTTCTCGTCAAAGTCTATTATCTTCGGCTTTTTAGGCCCTAACTCGAAAGTACTCAATCTGGTGTCGTTATTAACAAACTATTGTATATACCAAGCCAGTATTCAGAGTAAAATGCCCGTTTTAGAGAGTATCAAATGTGAACTTAAGAAGTATTATCTATCTGAAAAGTTAAATGCAAATATTTCTAAGACTGCAAAATTTCGAAGAAAAATGGAAAAACTGGTACGGCCTTATAGAATAATTATAAATAATAATACTATAAGTATTGACATTAAGGTTGAAATTCAGTTCCGAGCAACGTATCAACTTTTTAACTTCTCTTGTATCTAATGCGAGAACATCCTTGCTACAGGTCGGTTTCCATCTATATATTCTATACATGTTTGTACTAGAATTCAGCTTCATCACCTTCTTTTGTCAGTAAGATACGGCCTCCTGACATTCTATTCTTATATGGATCCATGCATATTTATATGACCCATATATGTATATACGTGTATTGTTTTTCTGTTTTGATATCGGACAATAACAAAAAAAATATGAAAAAAGGTATCTTGCACAACTAGACCCCAAGGGGATACTGTGTACCAAATTTGAGAAAGATCCACGCAAAAGTTCCTGAGGAATCGCGATAACAAGGTTTCATGGGGAAATCCAAGATGGCTGCCTTGTGGCCATATTGGATTTTCGATTCGGACAGAAAAAGGTATCTTGCACAACTACACCGCAAGGGAAACCTGTGTACCAAATTTGAGAAAGATCCATGCAGTACTATCTGAGAAATGACGATAACAAAGTTTCATGGGGAAATCCAAGATGGCTGCCTGGTGGCCATATTGGATTTTCGAATCGGACCAGAAAAAGGTATCTTGCACAATTAGACCCCAAGGTGAACCTGTCTCTACCAAATTTGAGAGAGATACATGCAGTAGTTCCTGAGAAATCGCGATAACAAGGTTTCATGGGGAAATCCAAGATGGCTGCCTGGTGACCATACTGGATTTTCGAATCGGACCAGAAAAGGTATCTTGCACAACTAGACCCCAAGGGGAACCTGTATACCAAATTTGAGAAAGATCCATGCAGTAGTTCCTGAGAAATCGCGATAAGATTTCATGGGGAAATCCAAGATGGCTGCCTGGTGGCCATATTGGATTTTCGAATCGGACCAAAAAAGACATCTTGCACAACTAGACCCTAAGGGAAACCTGTGTACCAAATTTGAGAAAGATCCATAAAGTAGTTCCTCAGAAATCGCGATAACAAAGTTTCATGGGGAAATCCAAGATGGCCGCCTGATGGACATATTGGATTTTGGAATCGGACCAGAAAAGGTATCTTGCACAACTGGACCACAAGGGGAACCTGTGTATCAAATTTTAGAAAGATCCAGGAAGTACTTATTCCTGAGAAATTACGATAACAAAATTTCATGGGGAAGTCTAAGATGGCCGCCTGTTGACCATATTGCATTTTCGATTCGGACCGAAAAAGGCATCTTGCATATCGAAACCCTAAGGGTAACCTGTGTACCAAATTTGAGTAAGATCCATGCAATAGTTCCTGAGAAATGACGATAAAGTTTCATGGGAAAATCCAAGATGGCTGCCTGGTGGCCATACTGGATTTTCAAATCGGACCAGGAAAGGTATCTTGCACAACTAGACCCCAAGGGGAACCTGTGTACCAAATTTGAGAAAGATCCATGCAGTACTTCCTGAGAAATGACGATAAAGTTTCACGGGGAAATCCAAGATGGCTGCTTTGTGGCCATATTGGATTTACGAATCGGACCAGAAAAGGTATCTTGCACAACTAGACCCCAAGGGGAAACTGTGTACCAAATTTGAGAAAGATCCATGCAGTAGTTCCTGAGAAATCGCGATAACAAGGTTTCATGGGGAAATCCAAGATGGCTGCCTTGTGGCCATATTGGATTTTCGATTCGGACAGAAAAAGGTATCTTGCACAACTACACCGTACGGGAAACCTGTGTACCAAATTTGAGAAAGATCCATGCAGTACTATCTGAGAAATGACGATAACAAAGTTTCATGTGTACCGAGAGATACATGCAGTAGTTCCTGAGAAATCGCGAAATCGCGATAACAAGGTTTCATGGGGAAATCCAAGATGGCTGCCTGGTGGCCATATTGGATTTTCGAATCGGACCAGAAAAGGCATCTTGCACAACTAGACCCCAAGGGGAACTTGTGTACCAAATTTGAGAAAGATCCATGCAGTAGTTCCTGAGAAATCGTGATAAGATTTCATGGGGAAATCCAAGATGGCTGCCTGGTGGCGATATTGGATTTTCGAATCGGACCAAAAAAGGTATCTTGCACAACTAGACCCTAAGGGAAACCTGTGTACCAAATTTGAGAAAGATCCATAAAGTAGTTCCTGAGAAATCGCGATAACAAGGTTTCATGGGGAAATCCAAGATGGCTGCCTGGTGGCCATATTGGATTTTCGAATCAGACCAGAAAAGGTATCTTGCACAACTAGACCCCAAGGGGAACCTGTGTACCAAATTTGAGAAAGATCCATGCAGTAGTTCCTGAGAAATCGCGATAACAAGGTTTCATGGGGAAATCCAAGATGGCTGCCTGGTGGCCATATTGGATTTTCGAATCGGACCAGAAAAGGTATCTTGCACAACCAGACCCCAAGGGGAACCTGTGTACCAAATTTGAGAAAGATCCATGCAGTAGTTCCTGAGAAATCGCGATAACAAGATTTCATGGGGAAATCCAAGATGGCTGCCTTGTGGCCATATTGGATTTTCGAATCGGACCAAAAGAGGTATCTTGCACAACTAGACCCCAAGGGAAACCTGTGTACCAAATTTGTGAAAGATCCATAAAGTAGTTCCTGAGAAATCGCGATAACAAGAATTGTTTACGGACGCCCCGACGGACTGACGGACGACGGACGACGGACCACGGACGAAAAGAGATTTGAACAGCCCACCATCTGGTGATGGTGGGCTAAAAAATAAACGACTTAGTCCACCAACGGTTTGAGTAGCATAGAGATCACCGATCTCTTAGTATCTCCGAAGGTGAGGCGTAAATGAGGGGGGTGGGGGATTTGGCTTAATGTCACACTCAAGGTTGTTTCACTCATATGTAGGGTTTAATGAGGATGGACCTTGCTATGGCAACGTGGTGCATGGAGAAGTCGCGTGATGGGTGGGGTAGATGTCAAAATTAGGATTTCACCTGGAACCCTAAAAAGCGGGAACACGGACTTCACACCGAAACATGGGAAAATCCCCGCAAATGGGTCTAGATTGGCCAGTAGGGGTCCGAAGGGGAGGGCGTCAACGTAAAACGCTCATCAAGGCCCGTCAGGCGATGGGCGGTTCGATCACGTGACTGATTGCCTGGATGCAAAACTAGTAAAACGGAAAAACGGACTGGACAGACCGTCAAATGGATACAGGTGGGCCAATAGAGGTCCGAAGGGGTCGGGGAAGGTGTCAAAGTGAAGCGCTCGTTGAACTCGGTCAAGTGATGGGTGGCTGCATGCAAAATTAGGATTTGTCATGAAGATATAAAATGCGGAAACACGGACCTTACCCCTAAAAATGGGGGAAATTACAAGCGTCTAGTCCGTCATCCATAATTCAGCCGTCGTCCATTAGAGAATATCCGCGTCCATAATCCAAAGACCTATTCCATATTCCATATAACAGTATTAGCACCAAATTCAATAGTATACATAAACATAGGCTTGTTTCCTGCAAGAGAGAAGCGGTCAACAGTTTTCAATGATGCCGGCAAGACATCATGATGTTCCAAAAATATCAAATCCGTATTGCTGATCAGTATTCTTAATCCATAATATTCGTTGTAAGGTCGTCATCTGAAGAATGATGTATTTCAGTCACGCTTTGATTGTGACTGTTCATATGAGTACCATGAGGATCGCTACGTTCGTATTTTGCTATCAGCATGCGATATGTATCGCCAAATTTGAGAAACTTTGAGTGGAGGCGTTTGGTGGAATAGCCCTGTTTTATAAGTTTCTGCAACAATGTTTTGTGACGTTGATTAAAATCGTCACATTTAACACAGGATCTAGCAAATGCCACTAAGCGAGATATGTATACGCCATATGCAGGTCCCACTGGAATATTACTGTCCAGAAAGGGATAGTTTACGATGTCGAAATTGTAATCATCTCTTTTGTCATAAAGTCGACGAGAGAGAAAACCCCGTCAAGTGGGTCGAGGTGGGCCAATGTAGATCCCAGGGCCCTGGCCTGCCGAGAGGTGCAGGGTCGGATAGCGGGTGTATGTAAAAAGCGGAAAGCGGAAAACGGATTTCACACCTAAAACATGCGGATTCACCCAGGTAAGTGTGTATGTGGCCTATGGGATCCACAGGGGTCGAGGAGGGTGTCAGCGTGAAGCGCTCATCGAAAGCGATCATGTGATGGGGAGGGTAGATGCAAAACTAGGATTTGTGTTGAAACAATAACATGCGGAAACGGACTTCACATCCAATAAGGCGGAAAATCCCAGTAAAATTATTCTAGATTGGGTAATATTAGTCCTAAGGGGTTGAGCAGGATGTTATATTGAAGCTCGTTTGGGGTAGTTTGAAAGAGAAGTGACGTGATGGCGCCCATGGGCAGTGGAGGCGTAGTAGTGAAAGTGGGCATTTTGGAGATGCCCAGGGGCGTATTCGAGAAATTGAGGAACCATATCTGATCCAAAAAAATGACGTGCTGGGTCTCAACTTAAAGCTCTTGGCGTGTAAAGGACGCTTGGGGTAGTTCGGACGAAAAGTGACGTCATGTCGCCCATGCGTAGTCGAAGAGTAATAGCGAAAGTAGGCATTTTGGAAGTGCGCAGGGGCATGTTTGAGTCATGGAGGGGCTATATCTCATCAAAATATGGCGTGCAGTGTCTCAACTTTTAGCTCCTGGGGTGTAGAGGACACTTGGGGTGGATTGCGTAGTCGAGGAGTAGTACCGAAAGCGAGCATTTTGGTGTGCGCAGGTGCATGTTTGGGCGATTTAGGGACCATCCTTACTCTAAATAAACCGTGCAGGGTGTCATATTGAAGCCATCGGTATGTAGGCTTGGACTGGAAACGACGTCAGGGTGTACATGCGCAGTTCGATAGCAGTAGCGAAAGCGGGCAATTTTGGAGTGTGCAGAGGCGTGTTTGAACGCTTTAGGGGCTAGTCCAAATATGCCGTGCAGGGTCTCATAGAGATGCCCTCGTGGTGTAGACATCGTCAGGCGTGGTTCGGACTGGAAAAGATGTTAGGCTAAACTTACGCAGTTGGACAGTAGTAGCGAAAGAGGGCATTCTGGGGGTGCGCAGAGAAGTGTTAGGGCGATAGGGGCAGAGTCAGACTTACGTGGCTTAAATTTGAATCGCGTCAATCAGCGCATGCGCAGTTGGGCTGTAGTATAGAAAGATGACCGGTGGGGGTGAATGTGAACCATCTGTGATACAAATGGACCGTGTGGAGTCTCATTTTGAAGCTCTTGTGGGGTAGACTCCGATTGGAGTAGTGATTTCGTCCGCTCACGTCATTCTGCGCATGTGCCGTCCGGCAGTAGTAGAAAAAGGACAGCTTAAGGATGCGCTGGGAGTATTTGTGCAAGAGAGGGACCACCCTGGGGCCGAATATGCCGTGTGGGGTTTTATATTGAAGCTCTTGGCGTGTCGACGACTGGAGTGGTTTGGACCGGAGGTGATGTCATTGGTGACGTCAACAGCAGTAGAGTAAGTGCAGAGAAAGGGCATTTACAGATGAACAGGCCTTGTTTGGGTCATTTAAGGGTATATCTCATCCAAACGTGGCGTGCTGGAGGTCAAATTGAGTTCTTCACGTGTAGACTACGACTGGTTAGGTTTGGATGGAAAGTCACTAGTAGTAGAGAAAGCGCAAATACGGTCGAATTAGTAGCGCTTGTGGGACTAACCGGCTACATACACCACAATGCACTAACCAACAGAAGTAGGCATGTCGACCCTGGAGTGCGCCGTGGAGCCCCCCCCCCCCCGGACCCAGGTTACCCCATTTGCCTACAAGTTATATAGGGTCCAGGGGGTACCACCATGCGCCATGACGTCACTTCCGCCGATGACCTCGCTTGCGATATTGTCGTGGACTCCGGTGTTGACGTCACTTCCGGTGATGACGTCACTTATAAGCTATAGGATTCCAGTGGTATTGCCAAGGGAGTGCACATGCCTCTGGAGTCACTTCCCCCAAGGGTCAAAGGTCACGCCGCGGCGATCGAGGGCGCAGGACAGGATAACTTTCAACAGGCTTACATCAAAATGCACCGCTTTATCAGGAAAACAGCCATGAGTGAGTGAGTGAGTAGTAGGGCTTAACGTCGTTTTCAACCTTGTTTCAGTCATATCACGACGGTGCCTACATGGAAAAAATCTATAAACAGTATAGCCTCCTGTCCCGCCATCCTCGCTAAAACCAGGGGTTCCTCTATCCTAGATATCCCTAGTACACATGGGAATGGATTGTAGGAAATTAAGGAAATGCAACTGTAGTCTGTAATCAGCAAAAACATCATCCTATGTATAATGACCATTCAGATCACTTGTTTACCGCGACCATGGCGACCGTGGCAACAAACACCACAGTTATCTGGCCTCGGGGGTATTTGGGGGCAGATGAATACGTACATTTTCGATAAATTATGAAAATTAATCAATATAAAGAAAAAAATATTTGAAAGGGAGTTGATTTGAAGAAAAATAATTATATTTAGGCCTATTAAATTTCTTCATTTATTGAAAATATACGTATTCATTTACCAACAAATATCCCCAAAGCCAGGCAACTGAGGAAAACACTGAAAGTGGGCGAAACGCCTTCTGCTATGCACGAAGGGGGATTTTTGGTTTGATGTCACACTCGAGATTTATTATTCAGTTTGGTTGGTGGAGGAAGCTGGAGTACCCGGAGAGAAACACTCACTGTTAGTGGCACACTTTCACACATGCACCAGCTGAGCTCGAACCCGTGCCGGTTCAGTGGTGTGAGACCAGCGGTCACCAGCGAAGCGCCTTAAACCATTCGGTCACAGTGGGCGCTATGCAAGATGGTTAAGGTTTCGCCTTCCGTTCAAAACGAATCCTTGAAAACGGCGGATCTACGGGGTGGCCGGGGGGGGGGGGGGCACCTTGGTGGTCAGGAGGGTCCGAACCCTCCCCCACGAAACGTGCAAAAAAAAAAGGTTCGCTGAACCTAGGATTCCACGTCGAAATAATGTCTCAAAATGATATGTAAAATATACGAATGTGGATATGTAATTAGAGTATCTATAGGTGTATTAAACAGACCATCGTCTATTCATGTGGTTTGTCTTTTTCCGGGAAAATGCTTAGAACGCATCTCCAGCGATCTAGAAACCTAGAGCTTCCCGGGCCTAGGCGGCCGCTGGACCCTCGCCTGTTTCGCTGTGATAGTCGACCCCCCTTAAGAATTTTCGCTGGATTCGGCCTTGTTTGACGCTGAGCAGATGAGGTCCACCTTGAAGACCAGCGTCTGTGCAGATGAGGTCCACCTTGAAGACCAACGTCACTTACAAGAGGATATGGGGTTATACCCACCGACAGCTCGGACACAATACGGTCAAAATGTTCAAGGATATGTTCCCAGACAAAAATTGTATGATAAATTAGTAAATAATCATCTGATGTGAAATGAAATAGTTTTTGCGCAGTTTTATCCGCAGAAAAGCTAAAATTTTTAAAAAGAGCAAAAATTGGCTTCAATATATGATCGCACAACACATCGTCTCCCCCTATGTATTCTTTGTTGAGATAAAATGGATATCCATTTCTAATCGAATTGAGTAGCACAAGGCAGTACTTGCGTTTAAGGCCGTTAAAAGTTTGGCTCCGAAATACTTAAGTGATCACTT